>CABEEJ010000783.1:131308-194677 GCA_901482245.1 Timema douglasi
TCTCACTAACCAGATTTAAATTGTTATTGGTAATATTATTAAATGATTAATATACAGTAATTATTATAAATACTTAAGACAACCACAATACGTATTAAAGTGGTGAAAATTGGCATTAGTAAAATTATCCAAATTTAAGTTGTTTAAGTCATATTGTTGCACAAACCTTATTTATGTTTAAATATATTTTCTAATTTTTATTAATAATATTTCAATGATTAATAATAAATAAAGATCTTTAAAATAATTTATTTTTGAATAACATGCTTTAAGCAAAATCTTTGAATAATACCACACACATAAAGTGTTAGTGGTAAAATTTCAATTTAGAATCATAAATAACTAGCTATACTATAGAGTGGAGTTAAAGTTCGACTGTCCGAAATCTGAATAATTCCATCTATTTTGTCTGATTTATTGAATAGCTAAAAAACAATTTTTATAATAATTATTATATTGTTTAAACTTATTTCCCGCTTAATAATCACTATTTGTTGATATTCTTATTATTTTCTTATAATAAATTTAAAAACTAAACACAAATTTCGAGTTAAACTCTTCATTAGAGAGTTAATCTCAAAGTTTAGCATTACATTGAAAAATTAATTAAAGATTCAATCTCAAATTTTGAAGTATTTTTATGTCAACATTTTTTGAAGTGCCTCCCATCCCCCCATCCCCGACCTAATCCTGATGGGAGCAGCCCCCTCCCCCCCCTTGAAAATCCTGGATTCACCCCTATGCTGTACAATAATTTCCTCTAAAAGGTTAAGGGAAAAACCACATCAACTTCTTGAAAGACTTAATTTTTTGCTTACTCTGTGGAATTAGAGAATTATTGTGTTTAAACTTAAGTAGTATCTCCTCACAACTAGAGCTCACAAAATTGTATTAATATATTTGTAAATATCTCCTAAACTATTGGTTTTATAAACATATATTTCAAATAAAAGTTTTTTTATTTTTAACAGTACTACAATTTTGCAATGATAATTTATTTAGTATCTCAAATAGTTGCGGAGATACGGAAATTTCCGCTTCTGTAAAGTACCCTAAAAATCATTTTCATGGGAAAATGAAATTATACAATTTATTTATAATCTTAATCAACACCTAGATATGAATTTTAATCAAAATCGATTGTTTCTCTTTTAACTTTTTATTAAACTACTCTTAATTTTGGGGTTAAAAAGACACACAGAGAGATGGCATTGCAAATACCACGTTTTAAGGTTCAGGGGGTCATGAGACGTCGACATCCATCAACATTTTGGGTTAGATTTTTTTTACGATGGCAATACTTTACCTTTAGTGTTCAGAAAGTTAAATTTTTTTTTTTGTATATCTTGAAAGTTATTGGGTTTATAAACATATGTTTCAAATAAAAGATTTGTATTATAAATAGATCTACATATTTGCAATGATGAAAAATTTCATATCTCAAATAGTTTCAGAGATATGATAAAAAATGAGAGTTTATACGCATCAGACCGGAGCCTTTAAAGTAATTTTGCTGAAATATTGAGAGTAGCTATTTTGTTGGAATATTTATAAATGTTTGAAATTAAATTTAATCAACATCGTTAGAGCCAATTTTGAAACTTTTTCTCTTTTTGTGCTTCGGTAAACTACCCTTAATTTTAGGGTTAGATAACCAATTCCAAAAACTCCTTGGGGCAACCCTATGAAAACCCTAGATACCAAGTCTTAGCCCAATCGGTAAAATAGTTTAGGCTCTAGTCAAAGGTACAGACAGACAGAAATTCAAAAAACGCTTTTTCGGATTGGGGGGTCATGAAATGCTGACATTTATTAAAATATCGAGTTCGATTTTTTTTGATGATCACAATACTTTCTCTACCTGTAAGATAGTGAGAAAGTAAAAAAAAATTTAGTCATATAATTAATCGATTGTTCCAGAAAAAAAAAAAAAGAAGTTAAATATCCCAAATCATTAACAACAAAAATAATATTGATGCGTCCACAGTCTTACTGCCCATCCAGATTATCCACCTGTACAAATGGCTAGAGTAAGAAGAATTGTACCCACATTTGCACAAAGAGAGGGTGGAGGAGCTACCCGACTGGAAACCAAGTAAGATTTCCCTATCATCGGCAGTTTCATGGCGAGTGTGATGCCTTAGAACAACGGTTAGCAACATATGGCACGTGGACTAGATCCAGACCGCCGAATGATTTTATCTGGCTCCCAAAAGATTTAACAAACAATTGTGTTCAGAAAAATAGACTATTAGCTAATTACTACATCAGAAATTTAAAGTTGACATTTTCTTGCTCTTTTTCTTTCTTTCTTTTTTTATTTTCTAAAGTGGCCCATGAATATGTTTTTAAATCCATACGCCTCGCGATATCAAAAAGGTTGTAAGCCCTGCCTAGAACATTTGATCAACAAATCGGATAACAATAATACTAATAATAAAAGCAAAAACTATTACTAAATTGTTATCAAACCAAAGTAAGTCCACATAATATGAAATCACTGCAACGTCTGTTTGTGCGCCCAGGGCTCTATATCCCACTTCCAGATGTCCTAGAGCTGAAATGTGCTAAGGATACTATGGAGCAGGCCCTCAAAGAGAAGAATCCAAACTTGAAAGATCCAAAATGACAGATGAAACATATCCTGCCTGATAAACTCACAGAGCCATGAACACAAATAACCTCATGTTGAGAAAAAATATAAAAGTATATAAAAAAAGGTGACCTGGTGGTCTAGGGGTAAGGTGTCAGACTTCTGTGCTGGCGGCCGGGGTTCAATCCCTGGTCCCTGCATAAATTTATCTGATCACCAAACCCTTCCTTCACCTCTGACAAGACATCTTGTGAATGTGAGGAATGCCAGGTCTCCACCGTGGATTCGTATTCCACGTTAAACTGTAGGTCCTTCATTTCATCTCACAGTCACCCTACCACTACACATTAGCGTAAGTGCGTATAACCCGAACGGGTAGTAAGACGTGGTGCTAATAATAATAATAATATATAAAAAAAACTGAAACTGCACCTGTCCCAATACAGGACAAGCACTTGGTGATTTACACATACTAATCCACCTTTCCTTAACAGTGATACGCGTAGGAGCTCTGACCCATTCCTAAGCCAAGACTTGTGCTATCACGTGATGTGTCTCACCATATGAGCCAAAATGGTGCGTTGTTGGAAGTTTGGATTCTTCCTACCCAGCCGCACTGAGCCATCAGTGAAACCCACAGCAAACTCCTTCTCTTCATCGAACCATTCAATATGACTCACAGAGGCTTCAACAAATAAACATCACATTTAATATAACTCTTGTTTATTGAAAAAAAAAAAAAATTCTGTAGAGAAGTATGTAATTATTAGTTAACTCTAAACTGGTTCATTTGACATTTTTCATACTATCGTTACTATCATATTTTCAAAACTGGAGAGGAAATTGCCCAAAACTATGTGATTTACACAGAAATAAATATAGTTAAATTGAGCCATACCAATGAGAACCAAACACAGGTAGTGTGTTTTGATTGACAGCGGCAGGAGGGCGAGAAGTGATGAGGGGGAAGAAGATCATTAGCAAACTTTCCAAAATCAGCTGAGAACAATATTGAGGTACAAAAATATACAGGTAGTAGTAATCTGATATTTTGGACTGTTCTTGCCTGTTAGTTACATGTGTGATGTTAGCTATATAATGCGTGAAAGCTGAACAGTCTATTGTTACCAGTATTATTTAACATTGTTTAGTTTTTTATATTTTAGTTGGAGTGGAGGCTACAATTAAACCATCATAAATATAATTATATTGATTAATTTTAATGTGAATTTTACTGTGTACAAAATGCCTAAGCCTCGTCTATTTCCAAGTAAAGTATGCAAAAGATCCAGCGATTTAAAGAGACGGAGAATCCGAAAAGAAGAAGCATATTTCACTGGAAAAATATTTGAATCACATAAACGATTGGCAATAAATAAAATGATAGAATATTAGGAAAATAGTAGAGCACAAATAAAAATAAAAACACTAACACATATTTACACACACATCAATACTTTAATGCTATTATAACATCTTCCTCAGGAAGTATTGCTCTACCATTTTCCTAATATTCTATCATTTTATTTATTACCAATTGTTTTTGCTCCATGCACTTTATTTCATACATGTGAATCACTTAAACGGTAACTGTAATTTGAAAATATTACAACTAATTTTTTATATTTTGTGTTTGATAAAAGGTGCTCCAAATGTTCATTTGTAGGAAAATCAAGGTATATGCTGACGCTGATAACTCCGCCTTGGACTCACCATAGGGTTGTGAGCAGTTAACGAGCTCCTCTCGCTGGATGTTCTCGGCGTAAATAGTGAGCATGATGACCATACCGGTGATGGTCCCCACGAGCAGGTGTTGAACGGACTCCTCCCCTCCCTGCCTCGGCCACGCGATTACGGTTATCCAGGCGGGCTGAGGCTCAATGTAACAGTGGTTCACCCGTATGGAACTGCCGCTAGAGTCTAGACAACAACAGTAGAGATTAGCACAGATGTATTAGATCAAGGTAATACACACGGAGTACTTTGGCGAGAGCAACTTGAGTAGTAGTTATCTCTCACCTCTGCCTAGTTTGTTTAAAAATGAGGTAGCCCAATGGCTAGATAATTTTATGATAAATGAAATTGATAAAAATAAAGAAAAAGGAAATATAAGCTACTAAGAGTAAATTTGATGAGGAAAGCCCACCTAGGGAAAGAGGAAAAATGTGGGAAAAATCCAATGCACAAAGATGACATCATCTTCCTTTCTTCTGTCTTCTATTGTAGAAGTAGTCACACACACATTTTAACACAAATAGAATAATATCCAGGACTAACACAGCAATATAAAGTTTTTTTTAAACTAGAAACTAGTTAGTAGTTATTTGATAATTTTGTTGTTTATTTTTAAAATTTTAGCTGTAATTCAACTTGTATTTGGAATAAAAAGTTTGAGAGCTATAGTTTTTTGGTCCCCACTGTGAACAAGTTGTAGGATTTGCTAAAAGGCATTCAATCACCTGCATGGGTGAGTTCCCAGATGTTGACAACGTTGTCCATGGCTGCGGCCAGCAACTGGCCAGAAGGGGCCCAGTGCAGGTGACTCACAAATTCCCCAGCCAACTCACTGCCAAACACATTATCTGATTTGTGGAACAGCAAGGTGTGTTCCTGAGTTGAGCTCGCTCTTATCCAGATGCGCACAGTCCCGTCATAGCCGCTGGGACCGAAACACAGACAGGTTAGTGTGTCTGACTTTGAACCGAGAGGCTGAGCCTTCAGCCCAAGTGTCTATGGAAACAGTTTATGATAATGATGATGATAAAATGCACGAATGATTGTACTAAGCCAACAAAATACTGACCAAGTGGCAAGGGCTCCTTTTCCCTCGTTCCAAGCTGCAAGGCTGACCTTGTTCTCATGACCTTCAAGCTCAATTATCTTGCAAGCAGGGAGTGTGCCTGAAAGGTCAGCCAGGTTAAGCCGGTTTAGGATTGGCTCCGGAAGAACGGTCACCCGAGCTGCTATGCACTTCACCTGGATCATGGAAAACACATTTGCAAACAAATTAACAGAGTGAAGAAAAAAACAAATACTTTCCCAAGATAGACGTTCCGAGGAAAATGTGTAGGGCAACACATCAAACACAAAACATTTTTCAAGTCACCAAACTAGTATGATACCGAAACGTAAACTAATTCTAATTAAATGCATAATAAATCTTTACATTTATTAGATTAATTTAAAATAGTTCAACAATAATATTTGGATACCATGCCATGACCGACCTAGACTTACAAATGGCTGCAAATTCTATCCAAAACAAATCGTGATTCTTGACTAGTTAACAGGATAAGCACTCATAATTTTTTCTTTTTGTGTTACATATTTTATATATTTTTTAAAGAGACCCTAATTGTGGTAAATAAAATTGTTGGATTTTTCTAAATAAAAGATTGTATTTCGATGTAAAAAGTCTGAAAATAAAAAATAAAAAATTTCAGTTAGAGATAATTTAAAAAAAACTTTTCAAAATTATGTGTTATAAAGTGGCATATAGATCCACAGAAAAATGACTAAATTTTTCATTCTTAGATTTAAAATATGTCCTTTTGGTCCTAATCTGCCAAATCAAACACATATTTTATTTCTTTACCAATAGTCATTGGATGAGGAAAATAAATTTTCCACAGTGGGAAATTTGCTTTGTTATAGTAATATTAAGAGAAAAAAATTTAATAGTTCAGTCAGTTCTCTTTTTTTTTCTTCTGGCATTCCAGGTAGAAAAAGAAAAAGGGGGGGGGGGGTAGTTGGAGGGGGAGAAATAACAATGATGTGTGCTACTTAAAAAATATGTATAGTTTTTATATAGTTAATTCTCATTAAAATAAACCCAATTGATTGTTATTAGCATGTAAAAGGCCAAGTAGTCAATTTTGTGAAAAGATACAATCTTGTTTTATTTTGCGTGTGTAAAATACAATGATCCCCAAAAAGTATTTTAATATTCAATTTTATGTGCTAGTAAATACACATCTTGCGTTATTTCAGTGTCTCTACCTATCGAGGCTATACAAACTCTACATATACTTATTGGTGTAGGATGATGAAGGTGAACTTTAAGGAAAATGAATTAATATTTTCCTGAAAATGACAAGAGAAGCCACATTTTGCACGAACAAAAAAAAAAATCACCTGACAAAGAAATGAGCCCAGTCCTTGATCAATCTTGTGTTAGCTTAGCTCCTGGAAGATTTGCAAGGTATTTTAATTCGTATCCGCATTTATGGTCACATAGTCTACTGCATTACCCTTGTGTTAAACCGAATTACCGGTGATGGAGGAGTCAGAGTTTGAATCTCAGTCTGTTGTACTAGGGTTTGTGTTTCCTAAATGATTTTCCTTCCCTCCCTCCACACAAACGAGGGTACATTTCCTCTGTAACAATACCAGTCTCATACCTTTCCCATTAGCATTGCAGGTACTAAGTCATGAGGAGGAAAAATAATAGTAATATAAAAGAGTATTGTTTGGAAATATATCAGAGTAACAGAGAAAGACACGCTTCAGTGGCCGCATGGTCCGAGGCATCACTCTCATGTTAGACTAGACTGCTGATGAAAAAAGGAATGTCGTTTGAATCTCAGTCAGGTGTATCAAGGGTGGGTTATACAAAATGGTTTTCCACACACATTCTCTCTTTCTTTCTCTCTTTCCATGAAAATGTGGGTACACTTCTCTAAATTCAACATTATTCCTCCCTGTCTTAAATAAAAAAGAAATATTAGCACCGCGTCTTACTACTCGTTCGGGTTATACACTTTAAGTATTACTTACACTAATGGATTAGGAATTGGGAAGGTTGAATTAGAGGAAGTGAACCCGCATTTGCGTGGAGGGAGAGTGGAAAACTATTTAGGAAAAACCACCCCCAGTTCACCCGACCGAGATTCGAACCTCGATCTCTCCGTCCTCGGCAGTCGAGCTCAACACGACTAGCGTGTTAACCAACTACGCCACCGAGGCCTCCCTGTCTTATTAGCATAATTAATACATATGCATATAACCCGAATAGGTAGTATAACGTGGCGGCGCTAGGTGCTAATAATAGATAATAAAAAAAAGGATTTGAGCGAGTGCTTGTGTGATTGCAGGTAGTACTTACCAGTTGTTGAGTGGCCCACTGACGATGAGCTGGCTCTAATTTGTACGACATCACGCAAGCAGCCAGAGCGTCACTGAGCTGTAAGGGTCTCCTACCATCCCCTGGAGGGCTCAGAGGAGACTTGTCACAATCATCTACAAGGATGATGATAGTAGTAATAATAATGAATAATAATAAAACACTCTGACTAGACTTTTTAAATTGGGTCGGGAATGGGACCCTAGAATCTTTGAGGATATTCAAAGTTCGAGAAAATTTTGGATTCGAGACTCGTATACTTAAAAAATTATCTTTTTTTCAATTTTTCAAATTAAATTTGTTTTAAAGCTCTAATACTGCCCAGTGATGATTCAAAGCCAACATAATTATAGTACAAATTAAATAAACAGTACCCAGACCATTAATTTAACAATTAATAGATTGTAGGAATGGATTATAAGACTCCTTTTTTAAACATTTATTTACTAAGTCTATCTTTTACTATTCCACTATATTTCTATTTACTCTTGAGGTTCATAATTTTTTTCCAAGATTTGGATTCGAAATCAATATTTATAAGTTCAATGAAGATTCAGATTCATAAAATAGTGGATTTGACCAAACCTTAATTTTTTTTTTAAAAAAAGGTGCACTGTTACCAATGATTGTGTTATCCAACTTTAAGTCATATTTTAAGTGATTGAAAAAGAATGATGTCACAAGATTTATGTAAGACACTTAATAGTAATTATTTTTACTTTAATAAAATGGAATTTTCTCTCGTTACTTAATCCTGATTAATTTACTTGTTATTATTTATGTCACTACACTTATTTAAAAATCTAGAATCTTGAAAGAGAGTATATTCATAAGTTTCTGGCGCCGTCTACCTTTCAGGTTCTCGGTAAGAGAGGTCCCACCGTAAGAGGCCAGGAGCCCCACCAGGGCTTGTGTAACAGCAAAACTTGAACTATCCGAGTTAGTCTTAGAGGACACACTGAAAGCTGCATGCTTCAGCTCCTATGGGAAACACATTATTACAAACATTGACAGTAATAATAATAACAATCACATTTTAAATATTAATAATATACAGGTTTGATACATTAAAATTAAAACATAACAAATCATGTGAATTAGAACACTTTTAATGTTTTAACTTTTAAATTGAAGGCCTTATCTTGTTACAGTTCCATCATGCCGTTTAAACTATATTTGCTTTATAGTTGAAATCACAAATCGGCAACTGGTCAATCAGAAATTTTCAGTCGATTATGTAAGATAACAATATCATCATTATAGGTTGATCTTTGAGCCTTCTAGGCTTGCAAATACCGCGTCAGCCTGACTATAGTACAGCCTCGCAAATGATACAGGTATAAAATTTTGAAGGTGTTCTAAATGAAGAAGTAAAGGTATCAAATATACCTAGAGGTAGAAACTTGTTAGCAGCCTGCATTCTATTTGTTTGTTGCACTTCAAGTATTGCTCCTAATTTAAAATTAATATTGTAGCTGCTTCTCATTCCCTTGTTTACTTGAGACACTGAGAAAGCCTTCATCTCTACACAATCACTCGCTTGTGGATCTGTCATGGGTGATTTGTTAAATAACAGTAACATAGCACAAATTATGCCAACAATTAACCATGATTTACTGAATTACCAGTTTAGTGACCATAAAGGGTGAAAATCCTCTCTCTCTCACATACTTGGTTTTGAACTTGAGTTTATTATTATTATTTGACACATATGATTATTCCTGCCATTCAGTACAGTTTCAGCATGGTACCAAATAGACCTCTGTAGAAATCTGAATTTTCTTTTCAGTGAAAAATGTTAGAATGCGCATATAATAAAAGTACAGTTTTTGGAAGGACATTTTTAGAATGAAAAATCTCGCACTTTATTTGGGCAAATACAGTATACCAAATACTCTAAACTAATATTTAAGTGTGACCAAAGTGGCATTGAACAGCCATAATAAATGCTATAACAAATTTAGTAGATTGAAAGGAAAATGTAGATTATATTTTTTCTGTAAGTTGATTTTAAGGAATAAATATATATGTATGGAGAGAAAAAACAAACAAACAAATAAACAAACAAACAAACAAACAAAGGTATAGATAGTGAAGAAACTATGAATGACCATAAGAGCTTTGTTAAGGTTTAAAGTGAATTGGGAACCAAAAAATATTGCATACCCCTGCTATAAATGATTCTAGTAGGAATTAAAGCATCAGTGATATTTTGTTGTAATATTTTTCTTTATATTAACATTATATTTTTTTTAGCGTCGTATATTATTAACTGTTTGGGTTATATGCTTTATGTACTAATTAAAGGGTTATTCATTTTATGTACTAATTACGCTAATTTGTTAGGGAGAGTGGAAAACCATTTTGTAAAAAAACAACCTCAGTACACCCAAATGAGATTCGAACCTCAGTCTCCACCATCAGCAGTCTAGTCTACCGTGAGATTAATGTCTTAGAAAATGCGGCCACCAAAGCGGAGACATCACATAAATCAATCTCTAGCTTTGTGTCTAATACCTTGGTGCACATGTGTACCACCATGTTCGAGGCCTCGGCATCGTTCTGAGCAAGGGCAGCCATCGCCTGACTCAGGTACCCCAGGCAAGTGGCAGTGGAAGGGGGGAGGTTGCTTGCAAGTTGAGCAAAGCCGCTTGCAAGCTGCACCGGGGGTCCTGTCTCACCCAGAAGTTGAAAGTCAGGGGTGAGCTCGACACGGCCACCAGCGGTTAAACTCATCAGGCAGACAACCTTGCGTGTGTCGGACAAACCGATGGCCCGCAGACCGGCGGGGAGGTTGCAAGATGCTCCACTGGGAACATCAGAAGAATTTTAGTGAGAGCCAACAACTCTGTAGCTCAATTGATGTGTCTAGAGCTGTTGGCTAGACAATCTGCTTCCCCGCACAGTTGAGCAACAATGAAATATTTATTTTAATATATGAATGAGTTCCCTTAGAAGATTCATATAGTAAGCCTCAATAGAAACAAGTACACTTTTTAATGTATCCATACACCAGTGGTTTCCAACCTTTTGCAGGGTTTGACCCCTAATTTTATCTTTGATAGCATCGTGACCCCTTGATAACTTACTAGCATTTAGAATTAAAGTTTTTTTTTACTGTGCCTTACTACCTGTTCAGTCTATCAGCATGTAGTTACACTTGTGGGGTAGGTAGAATTTAGAGGAAGCGTACACTTAACTCATTTGCTTGAAGGTAGAGGAGGAAAGTGTTTAGGAATAATCATCGCCAGTACATCCAGTTGGGATATGAAACCTAACTTTCTCGTAACCAACAAGCTAAACTAAACGAGCGTGATTTAGGAACTATGACAGAGTTGGATCAGACACGAGATGGCTCCAGTAAATTGACTCGGCAAGCACACTGACAGAGTTGGATAAGAAGTACACTAGTATTTTTTTTAAATGATTTTAACCACTTTCTGTTTGAATTATACACAGGCCTACGGTAATTATTGTAATCACAAAAGTAAAAATATATAAAGCTATAGCCTCAAAAAGCATTACGACCCCAACTTAAACACGCCGTGACTCCCAGGTTAGAAACCACTGCCATACACTATTGAAGTGTGAAAATGATCAATATATCCTTATTTCTTTTATATTTAGCTGAGGGTGTCATTACTTTTTAATATTTAAACTAAAACTTACATTTAACTTTTATTACTTAAAGTCAGGGAGTCAAACAGAAATTTTTATCGGTTCTAGTTCCAGTTTCTGTTTTCTAAACAAACATTTTAAAGGTTCCGGTTCTTTTAGGTTCCTAAGAGTGTTCCGGTTTTTAAATTATTTTAAATTACCTAGCACAGCGTCTTTCTATCAATTTGGGATCAATGTACTAATTTCAATAATGGTTTTTTAATGAATGAGGAAGGTTATATTTTATATTTAAAGGGAGTGTACCCGCATTTGCATGGAAGGAGAGTGTAGAATCCCTTTGGAAATAACCCTCTGGATCTAAAGTATTGTTATATATAAAAAAAAATATAGCACATCTTAATAAAAATAATTTGCATCTTAATCTCTCCCCATTAATCTCACAATAAAAATAAATCTGAAATGAGTTTTCTTTAACGTAACCCATCAATAATAATATTATTCAAACCACTTACTAACAAACAAAAATAATCACCTACGCACTGTACATAAGAAACACATTCACTGAGCTACTTTTTAATTTAAACTTGAGAGAAAGAATTTAAAGTTTGCATTTTGGCACCCTCCATCTTCCTTTTCTCGCTAAGCTGTTCAACCAACCACCAGATTATCAGTTTTCACTTCCAGAAAGTACTAAGTACAATAGGCTTAGACTGCTTGTCCAAAAGAGATGATTTCTTAATTTCTGTTTTTCAACTTCAACTTATATGTAATATAATATTATATTATATAATAGTATAATAGCATCAAAGTATCAAAGTGTGTGTAAATATGTGTTAGTGTTTTTACTTTTATTTGTGTTCTACCATTTTCCTAATATTCTATTATGTCATTTATAACAAATTGTTTTTGCTCCATGCACTTTATTTCATATATATTATACGAAAATAAATATCAATATTAAGATTTGTTATATTTGGATGACTGTATAAAAAACTACCTGAAAAAGGGAAAAGAGGTTTTCCTTAAAGATTATAAAAATACAGATTCAGATTAATTTCCCTCGAATACTCACAAAGGCTTCATTAAAACGAACTAAATGTAATAGCAAAGGCATGTGTCTCACCTGACAGAGAGAAGGGAGAGCGCGCTCATGACAACAGACCGCGAGACAAGTATGCGCGCGGCCTCTGTGACTCTCTGTAGCGCAGTGATACGGTCCTGGGAGGACGCTAGTATCGCGGCCTGCTCCCCAAGAGGCTTTTGTTTACCTGTCGGCTTACTAGCCCCTGTTAAAAATGATTAGGTTAGTATTGAGAGAGTTATAAGACTGGCTATGCTTACATATCCTAGGTCAGTGAACCAAATTATATCGACACAAATCTTATAAACTATCTTAAATATATAACAGACACAGCACCCTGCCAGTAACTCAACATCATGACAGGGAAAACTCACATTTCACCTATGATGTGTTTTTCTGCCATAACTGGAATTAAACCCCCTTAACTTAGTAGGCAAACACGTTATTTATTAGGCTATTTCATAATGAGTAAGACTAGAGATTTGAAATAAACTTTACCTTTATTATCATAATCATCATCATCATCATCATTATTATTATTATTATTATTATTATTATTATTATTATTATTTAATTTGTGTCAGTAAATTTGCAAAGCAATTGTAATATTTCTTAGCACAGGGTTGGTATCTGTTAATATGAAGGTTTATTTGTGTTTTTTTCTTGAATTCATTATGCTACCACGGTAAATATGTTTAGATATTGAAGCAAAACATCAATTTTTATATTTTCAAATCCAATCAATGCTTTTATAAGTTTTAATATATAAATATAAGGAATAATTAACAAAAAAAAAATGCAACGGTCTTTAATATTTGATTCTCATTAATCTCTTAGTAAAGCATTCACAATCATTTGCACATATCTTTAGGAATCGAGGCATCAAGAATCAAGGTATTTTCTCAATTCTCGAGCCTCTCAATACACTTAAGAATCAATATGTATCGAGGAACCGAATTTCCCATCTCTAGGTAAAACTCATAAACAGATTATGTACCCCCTAAAAATATCGAATAACCCCCTGGAGGCATGCATACCAAAGTTTGAGATACAATTTTCTCGGGGAAATTTGAAGGTGTCATAAAATTGGTAAGAAAAAAAATTAAAAAAGGAGGGGGGAGGGGTATATTTTTTCACTGCAAGTTTGTCATTACTATAGTTAAAATATGTTGACACATTTTAAAGGATCCATTTATAAGGTGGAATGAGCTTTTTTTTTCAGGTTAGAAGTTATGTTATTTTAAAGCACAGATTAGAAGCTGAATATAAGTTTGAATATTTTTTATTATTTGTTTTATGATTTAAAAAATAGTATATTGTGGTTATTTATAACACTCTGTGAAATCAAATTGGAAAATGTTTTATTCAAGGATTGTTTGTAATATTTGATTTTATTCTTAAACAAATAGCTAATAACACAACTTACAATTCAATTACTTCATATATTTTCCAAGTAAACTTTGATTTTATAGGACGTAAAACAGCTTAGAATGAAAATAACTGACCATTAATGGAGTATTTTAGCTGTAAATAAATTTAATGACAGAGCTTTGTAATTTTTGAAGCCATAATTTTTTTTCAAAGCGATGTCATTGTTTTGAAGTCAAGTCAAAGTTTTGAGGCTTAACACATGACTAATTGAAACTAAATTATGATAAAAGATTTAATATTTTTTATGCTTAAAATGTGACCAGGGCTAACACTATACAAATAACAAGTTGTTTTTGTCCTTCATTTTTAAGGAAAATTTAATAATCTATAGTTTAAAACTAAAGGCTGGTACTAGAGAACGCTAAGCTAAGATTTGCTCTGTGCGTACGGTTTTTTTTCCCCATTTGCTGGTTGTGCAATTTTTCCATCTCCCATCTTGAACCATCTTAAGTTGTGCATGTGTATAGTGCAGCTTGTGCTCCGTGCTGAACAGACACAGTGCTGGTTTGGCGAAAATAACCAAAGAAGTGTGGAAGTTTTGTTTTCGGTATGTTTCATGTGTATTTAAGTAATATTCTATTTAGGTTTTATATTTAGTAAAGATTTTTATATTAAAATGGAAACGTTCGTTGTAAAAAGTCAAACCTTCACCTCATAAATTTTCTTGATCTTCTAAAACAGCGGCATCTTCTCTTCCTCGTTACTATCATCTGAGCTCAAACAATATATTTTCGAGAACACCATAATTAAACTTTATTATTATTAGCACCGCGTCTTACTACTGTTCGGGTTATACGCACTTACGCTAATGTGTAATGGTAGGGTGATTGTGAGATGAAATGGAGGACCTACAGTTTAACGTGGGATCCGAACCACGGTGGAGGCCTGGCATTCCCCACATTCACAAGATGTCTTGTCAGAGGTGAAGGAAGGGTTTGGTAATCAGATAAATCTGTGCCGGGACCGAGGATTGAACCCCGGCCGCCAGCACAGAAGTCTGACACCTTACCCCTAGACCGCCAGGTCACCAATTAAACTTTACTGGAGCAGACCAAAAAGAAACAATACTGAAACAGGAGGGGAAAGAGGGACCCTAGCTTAGCTTAGCAATCTGTTTGTATTGGCCTTGAGGGTGACATGCAAGAACGAGGCTAGCGTTGTTTGAGTACAAGTATAGTGTTAGAGATGGGAGGAGAAAGTGTGTGAGGGAGAGAAGAAGAATGTAAGCAAATAAAGGAGGAAGATAGGTGAAAGTAAAAGTTAACTTCACACACCAGCAGCTATAAATGTCCTAGAGTTGAAAAGTTAGAAATTATTAGATCCTCAATGCGGCTCAAGCCTGAAAACATCGATTTTAAATTCAAACAACGGCCAGGAAATCATCCACAAAATGTCCTACCTTGATTGTGGGTCTCCATGGTGATGCTAGGAACAGAAGTAGCACCCAGAGGGTCAGGTTCTCCAAGCATCATGATGTCAACTGTGGGGTTACTACCCCCCTTCGTCTGTAAGGTCATCACATCCATCATGTTCCCATCCAGACCGTTGCTACCGGTCAGGTACAGCATGTCAACTTCTGTACAACAGACCATCAACACTTAGGGAAGCCCTGCTGTGGAGGATGGCAATGTACCTTCATTGCCGATTATATTTAGTTTTAATATAAAAGAGTTATCGTCTGTTGCTTTTTTTAAAAATAAAATGGCACTGTTATATCTTTGAATCCTACAACAAGATTCAAGTATTAAAAAAAATCTGATTAGAGATTGGGATGACTCCTGGTAGCTCAGTGGTAGTACATTGGCATACTAAGCCAAAGATCCCAGCCCACTTTCAATTCTGTGTCTAAGTGTCATTTTTCATTTTCAACTTAGAGAATATTTTATTTAGACACAGCTACAACTATAACTAACAAACAAATATAATAGTTTGGTTATTTGATTCATCAGCATTTATTTGTTTTCCAATTGCGTATTAACCCTGAATTGTTGGATTTAATTAAAATATAATTTCTAAAGGTGTTATATTTAAAATTAATTTTTATTCAAACCTTTTTTTTAGCAGTGCATCTTAATAGCCATTCGGGTATATGATTATGTACTAATTACGCTAATGGATTAAGGATGAGAGAAGGTGAAGTGAGGAAGTGTACCCACATTTGCATAGATTAAAATTGGAAAACCATTTAATAAAAACAACCCTAAGTACACATGACAGGGTTTGACCCATGATCTCCCTGTCATCAGCATTCTATAGTCTATTGTAAGAGTAGCTAAACCATCCAGCCACCTAAGTGGGTTATATCCGAAGCTCATACACAACACATTCAAAAGGACTGAAGGCCGAAAACAAAAGTTTTTTCTTGCCAAGTTAAAGTGATGAAAACAACCTGCAGTAAAGTACAAAGCGTTTGTGGTACCAGGAAGGAAGCCAGATTACCTTCATCGTTGACTGTCGAGGGGGCCACAAGGTCTGGAGCGAGCAGCTGTGCATGATTACTGGGGACTATGCCCGGGATCTTGGATTCGCCACTTTTAGCGTACTTGGTTTGACAGTCTTGACACATGAAGTAGTTAAAGTCTGCAAAGAAAAATTAACAAATCTAAGGCATTTTATTTATATCCAAGCATTAACAAAGAGTCTAAGAGAAGACACATTATGTAAAAAAACCCAAAGAAAACAAACAAAAAACACCCCTATAGAAACAGTTGTAGGATAACTCTGGGCTCCAAGGTCAAAGAAAGGCACCCAAGCTACACAAAGTTTAAACTATATTTCCATTTATTTATTTTAAGGAATTGACCTTTCACTGCCCAGTTAATTCTTACATAGATCAACCCAGAATACCTCAATACCGAGATGCTATTCGGAGAGTGAGTTTGCCTCTAGTCCAGCAGAACTCGGTTTGATACCAACTGGCTGCGTTATATGGATTATTTTCACTAAATAGATCAACAGTTTTGCTTTAGTCAAAGACTGGTGCAAATCCTTAAAATTATCCCTCCTTATTCCGTACCCAGTTATCCATGACTTTATTTATGTGTATCACATCTGACTGTTTGTCCGGGCTATCTGCATAGCTATATTAATAGAAAAGGGATGAGGATGGTATAGTTTAGAAGAAATGTATTGATTGTATTCACATGTGTACGGAGGAAAATCTGATCAGATCAATGCACTAGCCCGTTTGCCCATCGGTTAAAGTTTATGAAACATAACCAGTATTAAGAAAAAATAGTTTTACTAAAAATAAATCCCACTTATCAGCATAAGCATAAAGCACCTGCTGTGAAGAAGAGAAGTGTCCTTGAAGTGTAAGGAAATGCTGTATGGAATGTACTTTGGAGTGACATATTCTATGGCAATGATGTTCTGCGCAACAAATCCATAATAAATTATAGGGATTATTTTTTTAATTCAATGTCGTTTGTGAAAAATGTATATATATATTGATAATTATATTTAAATTTTGAATAATATATATATAGTTCAACACCTTTGCTCAGTTGGTAGTGTGTCTGCCTAATGAACTAAGAGTCCTGGGTTCGATTCCCAACATAGCCGAAAATTTATCATTTATGAAAATATGGGTTTAACCTTTCACATTGATTAGTTGATGGCTGGGGACTGGATGTTGTGCCTGTCCTAGTCTTAAGTTCAATTACAGGGCGTATGACACTACAACAGGCCTAGTTAGCCAGTAGTGGAAAATATAGGACTTGAATAAGAAACTGACCCGGGCTACTTTTAACTATAGTAGACCGTTTTTTTAAAAGGCTTTATGGAGTTTTAACCATGTTCTTTTAGTTTTGTTTTTTAAGTCCATGATTGTATAATTCATATATTATTGACTAATGTTTTTGTGGTTTTATATAAATTATCATCATCATCATCATAAACAACTGTTTCCAGCCCATGGCCAGGTAGGTTTAGCAAAATGCCTCCATCTTCCTCTATTTTTCCACCACTCTTCCTCCTTTAATTTCTTCAATTATTCTCATTTAACTTGCATACTCTCTGTTATCTGCTAATCCCATCCCTTTCTTGACCTCCCTTGCAGTCTTTTTCCTACATAGGATATCATAGAGGCAAGGATAATTCGTAAATGTTTGAAAGCCACTGTTGTAGATGCACCCGTGTTCAAATATTTCCTTTGACCTTCTTAGCCAGTGTTGGTTGATGGTTTTAGATCCCCCACAGACCTGAGACTTTTCGAGTAGAGCATTCCTAAACATTTTCTCAGCATACGACACTGATACTTTGTACCCACAATCACATTTTCAGCAGGAAAACGGACACTGGATGTAAGAGAGATCAGGAAAGTGTAGAGCACGGGGATGAAGTTTGTGAAGAGCATGTTAGCTGTCACAAGGAGAAACAGGTTCAGGGAAAGATTGGGGTGTACATGAGATACTAGATGAAGCAGGCAATGTTCATGTGATGATAAAGGGAATAAGATAGAAATAATCCCAAGGATATTAATGAATATAAAGTATGTAAGGAACGATACAAAAGGAGACTAAGGAAGAGATAGGAGGAACAGATAGCAGCACTTGTTCAAGGTAGAGTAGAATATATTATTATTATATTTAGCACCGCGTCTTACTACCCGTTCGGGTTATACGTTTTAAGTACTAATTTCGCTAATGGATTAGGAATTGGGAAGGTTGAATTAGAGGAAGTGAACCCGCATTTGCATGGAGGGAGAGTGGAAAACCATTTAGGAAAAACAACCCCCAGTTCACCCGACCGAGATTCGAAACTCGATCTCCCCGTCCTCAGCAGTCAAGCTCAACACGACAAGAGCGTTAACCAACTACGCCACCGAGGCGGGTGTAGAGTAGAAGATTAGAAGAAAGTAAAGGAGACAGTTGGACACAGTTGATGATAGTGAGAAGCATACCATTTTAAGCAACCTTAAAACTGTAATTACTTTAGTCACTATTGTTCGGCAACCAATAAAATGTATTTTAAATACCAAAGAGCATGTCAACAACAACGCCAACACTTAACTTACTTATGATGGTGCCGCAGAAACCTGCACCCCACAACTTCCCACAGCCCGAGTGTAGAGACAAGTAATGGGCCGGCAGACAATGCGAGAAGATACCACACAGAGCACAAACATGTGACTCCAAGCCAGCCGGAAACTGAGAACACGAACATGGAACAATATTAATGTCACTATATACGTGTGTAGGTGAATCGAAATGGATTTTATAGAATTGCTGTTGTTTATTTATCATCATCAGGGCCCAGATTTTGATGACCTCAAGATTATAAAACAATTACAAAAAATTACAAATGAAAACTCAAAATGATAACATACTAAAATATATCTGTATGCAATAAAATCCTTTAACAACTAAACTTTTGTATTCTGATTAACATTGCGTTAATTTACAAATACCCACTTCAGAAGCAATAGCTAGCTAACCCCCACTAAACACAAACTCTTTCCTGCTTAGTTGCAATGCCTCACAAGGGATGTGATTTTTTTTATCCACACAAGTAAAGAGCGTGGAAAGTTAATTTGAGGAAATCTTGTATTTGATTGTTTATACATTTACATAACATAAATAATAATAATAATTTTTTAGCATCGTATCTTACTATCTGTTCAGGTTATATGTCTATGTACTAATTACACTAATGGGTTAGGGATTAGGAAGGTTTAGTTTAGATTAAATGCACCTGCTTTTGTGTGAAGGTAGTGTGAATTTTTTTATAAAAAAACCCACCCTAAGTGCACCTGATCGGGATCGAACCCCAGTATCCCTGTCTTCAGCAGTCTAGTCCAACACAAAATTAGCGCATTAGACCACGCGGCCACCAAAGCAGGTAACGGTTCCTAAATAATAAATTAATATGAAAAAAATTGTATGTATGATACCAGACACAATTGGCTATAAATGACTAAACAATGATGCAAGGCAAGCAAATATAGCCTAAAAATCCAAAATTGCCAAAAATTACTTATAGCCATAAATTTTTCAACCAAAGAATCATATACTTTGTCTACCCTGAATGGTATCAATATCACCCCGACAGAATAGAGTACGGCACTAGCTTATAAGCTGAACTCTGTGTAACATGTCAAGTTAAATGTGCTACTTTTCAAATTTTTAATCTATTTGTGTCCGAGCTGACTCATTATAAAATAACACAAGAATTTCTATGAGTGAGAGCGAAAGGGCCTACCAATTTTGCCAGGAAACGTATTTTCACATACCTCCAAGGGTTATTTTACATGCCACACTTGACATGGGACCATGGCTTTACTTACCATCAGAAGGAAGTTGTGCTACACATTTTTTAAACACACTATCATCGGGTTCTTAGGTGAGCACTTTCACACAAGTCCACTGAGGATGACATGACTGAGGTAAACAAAGTGAGAATATGAGAATTTGTCTTTGATATACCAAAATTAAAAAAAAAAGTATCATCAAAATATAGGCCTTGATCATTATCATCATTATGTTACAGTTTGATTAATAATAGTTAACACACTTGCCTGTTTAATGTTAGAGAAGAAATAACAGACTTGCATTGGTGTTTATGTCCGCTAAGGCATTGGACTCCCAATATACTGTATTGCTGGTGACGGGGAGGTCCGGGTTCAAATCTCAGCTTGGTACACTAGAGGTGGTTTTCTACATGTTATTTATAAATGTTCTATCATATCCTCTTTACACTAATGTGCCTGCTATTCCTCTAAATTATCCTCCCGATCCATATTGTTACATTAAATTATTAATAACCTTGGTGAAAGTATTAATTTAAAAGAATCAATTAAAAAATAAGGCACACACGCAAAAACACACTTAAACACTAGCTTTAGTCAGCCATAGGTGGCTTTTTCCACATGAAGCAATTTTTCAACAATTTCTGTACAACCCGCCTCGGTGGCGTAGTTGGCTAACGCGCTTGTCGTGTTGAGCTCGACTGCTGAGGATGGGGAGATCGAGGTTCGAATCTCGGTCGGGTGAACTAGGGTGGTTTTTCCTAAATGGTTTTCCACTCTCCCTCCACGCAAATGCGGGTTCACTTCCTCTAATTCAACCTTCTCAATTCCTAATTCAATAGAGTAATTAGTACTTAAAGTGTATAACCTGAACGGGTAGTAAGACGCGGTACTAATTATTATTATTATTATTATTATTATTATTATTATTATTATTATTAATTTCAGTACAGGCGAGACCATCTACTTTTAAACAAACAAAAAAAACTAACAACTCAATATCAATGTAGTGAACAATATAAAAAAACTTACAGCCCCAGTAGCCCCAACTCCCATAAGACTGTCGGTTTCCTGGACCTCCGCCGCGTCCCGTGATGATGGTCGGTACAGAGGTTGGGCCTCTCCCCTTACGTGCTGACGCTCGCGGTCTTGAGCTGAAATAACAATTGTTTGCTTTGGGGCCATCGATTTACATATTTGACAAGAGCCATACATTTCGTTCAAATGTTATGATCTGTGGTCTCAACAAAAATAGCAATACCACGCAACAAAGAAGAATTTATTGATAGAGAATTTTTTTAACTTTTTTTTTGTAAAATATAATTAAGGACATCAAACTAGATTTTTATTGCTATGGAAATAATATAGAATCAATCTTGTTATCACAATTTTCAGCTGTCAAGTCACAATAAAATGAAAGTTCTTGGATTCAAACAAAAACTTGTTATATATATATATATATATATGTATTGGTAAATTGTAAATATAAAGCCAAGCCATACCTCACTTTTTGGACAGGTTAGGGACCAGAGCACTGACAAAAGTCAAAGTCTAGCCTTTTTTTTTTGAGCTTGCAAACACATTATGAATAGTTTAGTTATTTTAATCACAAAAATAATTAGTACTAATATCTTTAGCCACAAATAAGAGCGATTCAATGCAGACAGCTTGTAAAAACAGTGCTAACCGAATGACTTATATTCAAAGACTGAACGACCAAAGAAACAGGATGATGCATGGTAGCGACAAAATGTAATAAAAGAGTGAGGGAATAAAGCTAAAAGCAGCAAAAGTCAAGGTATTGCTGTAATCTACATTATGGCTCACATGACTATTGTGAACACCCATAAATCCAACATGACCCTTTTGATAAGGCATTTATATATTTATATTTATATTTAAACTATTCAGTTGTATTTTTGTAATTAAATCACAATAGGTCGAATAGGACATTTTTAACGAAAGGTTGGGTGATTGGAAATAGATTAAAATTGTTGATGTTGTTGAGGAATAGAATTTAAGGTTTAAGGCTAAAATTAAAGAATCAGAATCAATATTTATTAATTTATTTGAGGTATTTAGTGTGCACTTTCTAAAGTGACTGAATGTACCAGCACACGATAATGTCTATGAGCGAGAGCAAAAGGGCCTACCAATTTTTCCGGGAAATGTATTTTCACACAACTTCCAGGGTTCTTTTACATGCCACAATCAACATGGTGTTGACGGCTTTACTTATAGCTCAAGAATAATCTGTTGACCCCGGTTGGTTTTTAACACACAAACATCGGGTTATGAGGCGAGCACTTTACCCCAAGATCACCGAGGTCAACATCAAAATAAATAAAAACACTAATCTTGACATCTCTAAATGTAGTTTTTAATTTTGTTCCCTTCTGGCGTACACTTCTAAATTACCAAATTGCCAGTCGATGTGACAAAAGGATTTAGATAAGCTATCAGCACGCCTCAATCTGACCTAAGTGGCCAAGGTTGATTCATGACAGGTTTTGCAAAGGCTTTTGTCTTGAATATTTCTCCAGGGAAATTTTCAGGAGATTCCTTTAATGTTCATGATAAGTTAATGAGTTGGTGTTATATAAGATATTAACCAAAGATAGTGAATAGTAGATTTTTAATTGCCATATACCTTGTCTGTCACAGAGGTAAGTGCGTATGTCAGAGCATACTCTTCGGCGCGACACAGAACTTCGCCTTGTGCTGAAACAAGCTTCCATATCGGATGAGTAGCCTACTGCTTCACTGGTCAACAGGCGACGCCACGAGCTCAGCAAAGGCGGGGACGCACAGAGCTAACAGCAAGGTTGACATTCCATAACTACTCATAACAAGCAAGTTTTCTCAACTCTTATTTCCTCTCCAAACAACACATTTTACTCGCCTTGTTGTGTAAGTCAGGGTCTGTGAAGCTTCGATAATATCAATAAAGATTTGACTTTTACATTGTGTCTACTCAACTTGACCAATGGAATTCATGACATTTTATCTGATAATTTCCTAAAATTCCCCGACTCAAAAATATGTCACACCCTTTAACCACCCTCCATCCCCTTTTCCAGTTTTTGCTAAGCTTTATGAATAATAATAAGATTAAAAATTTTAACAAGCCGTTTTTTTATTTGTATTAACAAAGTCTACTAGCAATTAGAAAAGTTATAAAATATATTAAACAGTTAAAAAAGAAAATACAGTTTGAATAACATTGTAATTTACTGATTTAATGATTAATATACTTCATATTTTGTGTAAAACAACATTTTCCCGGATATTTTTTGTAATTTGCCAAATTCCCGACCTATTCCCATTTTTTCCCAACCACTTCAAATTCCCGGCTAGTTCCTGTTTTCCCTGAATTTCCCGGATGGTAGACACCCTGTTTTTATATTATTCTATTTGATAACCTGAATCAAACCAAAGTAAAATAGAAAAAAAATTAAGTGTTTTAGGCCATTGGAAATCCCACAATGTGCCTAAAATATGTTTATATATTTTTAGTATATTGAATCAGTGCCTATTGGCTTGGAAATGTGCTCTAGTTTGAGAAGAGAAGAAATGAAGAGAGAAGTGTGTTTTTTATCTAGGCCTAACCTAATTATCCTTTCAGGTTGGCTTCCTTCACTATCACTTTACATTATTGTACAGCTTCTACACTGTCTTATTATACATTTATATATTTTTAGTAACAATTCTTGTGAGAGGTAAAGTAGATTCTTATTATCGGTAAATATTATCATATCAAGCGGAGAGTAAGCTGAACTTTTTCCCCAAATAATTCTTTTAAAAAACCATTGTATAATATATAGTTGCATACTTGGATCATACTTAGGAGTGTGAGAAGCTTAGAAATTTCGACTTGGCTTCAAAACAAACATCAACTTTGAAGCTTTGACAATAAAAATAATGAATGCTAGAATACTCCATTTATGTTCAATTATAGCCATTCTGAGCCGGTTTGTACATTACAAATTAATATTCATATTTAAAAAATTTGAATCGATTGAATTGCATGTTTTCATAATAACTTAATTTGTCAGAATAACATGAAATATTACAAACAATTGTGAATAAAGTTTATAAATAACAAAAATATTATATTTTTTTCAAGTGTAAATCAACCAAAAAAGAATATTCAAACTTTGATTCGCCTTTGAGAATATTTCATATATGTAATTCGAGTTCACTTTGAATTGAAAAAAGTAGAAATGGCACATCCATAATATTTAACGAATATGTTCACGTTGAGGAATGAAATAGTTTATAATCATCACAACAGATGATGATCTTAGTGTGTGAGTAAGAGATGAATGGATGATGATGATGATGATGATGATGGTGGTGATCTAAATTGGACTTCCTCTTAGAAGTTTCAATATGAAATAAGCTACTTTATTGTGTTAATCATATTTTTATTTTGGAGTAATAGGACCAGTACTAATCTTTGTGAATTTTTTGAAAACAATTGGCTCACATGTTCTCCACAGAACGGTCCCATCGCATCTTCCTCATCATCCGCATCTTCTGGATGCTCCAAGTCGATGCAAGGATGCTCTATCATCCAGGTAGCAAGTTGGTTGATGGTGTGAGCGGACATGTCCCCTGTACTGCCTGGCAAACCCACACATACACCTCCAGATGAGACAACATCAATTATTCACAAGGTTGCCTTTCAACAAATCACTTTAATAAACTCACTAGGGTTCAAAATTTATTGATGGGTTCTCAACTGTACTCACCGCATCTCACAAATATGTAGCCAAGACAAAATTTAATTTTAAAGGCAGTTATAGAAGAGTTAATTTAAGGAAGTGGACGAAAAATAAAGGTAAAGGGGGATGGATTAATAGCTCACAGTAAAACCCCATTAATCTGTACAATGGTGGTTCAAAATTTCAGATAATCCTCCCTGATGAGTTCCGATAGAATGAAACCTGGGTCGGGGGATTGAGCGGTGACGATCAATTTTCTTTAAGAGGCAACCATTACCTCTTTGTCCATTGGCAGCAGTGTAAAGTGTGAACTGTGTTCTTCTTTTCATTGTATAGGCCAGTTTGTGTTCGTCCCCCTTTTATATGTTTCTATCCACCTTTCCTATACCTTCTTCCAAATATAATAAGATTATCCAAAACAATTTTTGGAAAAAATGGAAAAATAAATTTTGAGTTAATTGAAAACAAACTCCAAGTTTAAAGTGAATTGTGAGAAATCTGACACTTTAGCTTAGTTGGCAGTGTGCTTGTCTATTGAACTGTTGACCTCAGATTTGATTCGCAGTATTTTTGGTAAACTGTAGGTTTCCCCCTTTCACAGTGATGAACTGACAGTGGTGGCTGGATGGCATCTCTGTTCTAGAGTTAGATGATAATTCATGTATGGATATAATCAGTCGGTTCAGAAAGTGGATGTTAATTACCTCAAAATTATTTGTGAGAAACCATGGTAATAAATGTTTAATATTTATATGTTGTAGTTAACACAATGTGTTCTATTTAAAATTACAGTACAGTAAAAATATGTACTGTAAATGTAAAACTGCAGTACATGCTATACATTAGTTAAATTAATGTAAGTTTTATAAATTCGCAGGAATGTAACCACAAGGTCTGCCTGAATTAAAAAGATTCTACTGTATACTTTTATTAAAACTCTTTAAGAGTTCCAAGAAAATTCAACTATGCAGAGTTTTAAAAAAACTATTTTTTTAATTATAATTTGTTAAGATGATTGGCTCTTTTCATTTGGCATGGAAATGCAGAGCCATGGGAACAAACTGTTATCTTCAAGAATAGAAGCATTTTACCAGCCTCGGTGGCGTAGTTAGCTAACGCGCTAGTCGTGTGCCTTAAATTTATTTTCAAGAAATTTAAAACATAAGTCTCAATAGATTTTAAACAACAAACCTGACTTAGCGCTCTTTTTTAATGTGTACTGAATATTTTAATTAGTATTAAAATGTAATATATTAAATTACACAGTAGTTAATGATTTTAAGCAACAATTTTACATTTTAAACGGTTTTAATCTTGTTTACATCACGTTACATTATAGTAGGGTTGTTGGCTACTAGTTCAACATATTTATATTATCTTTTTATTTTTTATTTAGTTATCAGTAAATTAGAATATTCACTAAAGTATAACAATAATATAAATATGTTTAACAAGAATAAAATAATGACTATTGAATCTTAATTGTTTAAAGATTTTAAAGGGTTTGAGGATTCAACAAACCCATTTCTACAATAATGTTTCTAATAGGGATGGGATCCTCTAATCCTTGAGGATATATGAGATTCGAGGATTCGAAAAGATTTCAAATTCAAGACACGAATAAAAACAAGATGTTTTTTTAATTATTTTCAATTTTCCAGGTGAAATTTGTTTTAGAGCTCTAATATTGCTTATTAGAGCCTCAAAAACATTTATTTATTATTATATTTTATTTATTCAAAATATTTAAAGTCAATTTATGAACCGACTGGTTATATCAGTACACCAATAATTATTTAAAGATTAACTTAACAACCAGAACTCAGAACAGTAATTTAACACTTAAATGAAGGTGTGACTGTTATAGTGAATGGATTATAAGAAAGAATGTTACTTGTATTTGCTATTATCCTTTTATATTCATATTTCCAATTATTTTCATAATTTTTTCCAAGATTCATATTCAGGATTCAAAGGTAAATAGTAGATTCAGATTTGTGAAATAGTGGATTCAAACTAACTTTAATTTTATTGAATATGCAAAAAAAGTAAAGTAAATATCATCAGTTACAAAATCTATTTTATAAACCATTAGGAGCTTACATACCAGTGGCATTTATGGCTTTCTGCACGTGCTTAAGGGAGAACCCCATCTCCATGAGGGGGGCTGCTATGGGCGGGGGAGGAGGAGAAGGGGAGCGCAGGCGGTGTGACGCACGCAGTAAGGGTGCACTCTGAGGTGTGGGTTTGTTGGAGGATGGTGTCGACTGAGGGGAAGTGAACTCAGAGAAGCTGCACATGGCAACTGTGAGAGGCAGCGAGGTGGGGGGAACCAGGGGTGAAGAGCGGCGGACTATGCGAGAAAGAGATGGGGCGTGGTGCACCAAGTTGTGAGGAGCATGGTGCACACTGCTGGTGCTACAGTCCTGGAACACAACCAAAAAGAAACACAAATAAGAGTGTGAGCAACAGAGTTGGTTGCAGGAGCTGTGCATCGGTCTCTTGGCTTGTTAGGACAAAGTTAAATCCTGACTGACTGAATCGAAAGTGTGTTTTGCCCTGTTTCTTCTAATCTTCTGGAATAGCTGCATATTTAAACTGATGAGTAAGGTAGGATTTGAGAGTAAGTGTACACATATTTTTATTGCAGGAGTGAGCGAAATCATTTAGGGAAAACCACTTTCAGTACATTTGACCATGAATTAACCCCCACACCCTCGTCACCCGAAAGTCAGACCAAACAAGCTTTATGTCTTAGTCTTCATGAGCATCAATATGGCTTTAAAAAAATATCAACATTAAACGGTTTTTTAAGAAAGAAAGGGTTACAAAACATTAGGTTGGGCTGGTCCTAGTGAGATATGAGGAATGGAAATTGCTCCAAGCTTAATGGAATATGTAACAAATCTGTTCTAAAATTGGGATGATGATGGTGAAAATGGTAATCACCTGGTGAGACTCCTGTATACTAGCGACACTATCTCTAGTGTTGGTCAGACTGCGTATCTTGGTCTCTGTCTCAGAGATGTGAAAGCCTTCCTCAGCCTTTGCTTGAGTGCATGTTGAGTGCAGTACCATGTGAACTCTTTCCATCTCCCCCACACTTGCTAGTGAGCGGAGTTTACAAGCTTCCACGCTCTTGTCAACCATACACCTGGAATAAAAGATAAAATTGTAGTTTCCTTCTAAACTGATATTATAATAATTAATAAAATGTTCAGCTGTTTATTTTAAAAAGAAAAAAATGGAATTGAATGGCTGAGTTAAAATCACTTAAAGGAGGATAATGGGGCAAGGCCTACATGTAATTAAAAAAAAAAAAATGTATGTCCCAAAGTTCATCTTCTGCTCAACGCCAACGCTTGTTTCAAAGCCAAGTCGAAGTTAAAAGCTTTGCACACCCTAAGTAATTGTCCTCACCTCATGAGGTGTTTGAGAGCCTCCCTGAGTAAGCCATCCTCATTCACGTCCTCTCCTCCCTCCTTGAACCTTTCAAGATCTTCCTCCTTAGGAGTATCCATGTCAAGCTCCTTGTCCTGCAACAGGAACAACCAAAGCAGCTTCGCTAGAGAAATATCTCAAATACTGAGTTTTGTTTATACAGTGCTGAAAATAGTCGACCTAATATCATTTATTATATTTTATCTATTTATATGTCCTTATTGAGTTTATTATATTTAGCTAGATTAAGGTTAGTTTGCCTTGTCTTAAACATAAAACAATTTAACAACTAAACAGTCCTTATATAAACCATATTAACTTATTCCCGAGTCGAAGGTGGCTATGTTAACTGATAGCTACAGTAGTCCCATGACTTCTTTGGTGCTGACTGACAGCTTTTAAAAGTTACCAGACCAAATTATATATCCCTACGCCGAACCATATGATCTGCAAAAACATGTATTTCAGCAGCTGTCACTTTTGACAGTCAAAATTTAGGTATATACCTAAATGTTGACTGTCATAAGTCAGCTGCTAGCTGTCAGTCAGCACCAAAGAAGTCATGGTGCTACTGTATTGATCTTAAATGATCGCTTTTATATAGATGACGATATGCACACGTCCATCACAGACTATGCCTTAAGCTATGAGTGAAGAATGACCCTGCACATGGGACGATCCCTAGATATCTCAGAAGTAGAGCAGTGGTGTGCTAAGTCAAAGGTCTCAGGCTCGATTCCCATGTCCAGGTGTTATTTTTCATTGTATTAGAATATAACTCAGTTACAGCTGTTCTCTGTAATTATAATCATTCATCCCTCGAGCTTTAATACATACTTAATCAAATAGCACTACCTTCTTTGATAATTATAAAGTGTTAAACGTATCAAAGTATAGTAATCAGCTTGTCTTGACAGTATTAAATGTTTTGATATTTATTATCTCTATTCATTATTCACTAAAGAAATATTGGAGAAAAGTAAAACAAAAAAAAATACATATTTTAACTTTAGAATTGAATTTGTAAAATAATAGATTCCACCCAACTCTAATAAAAACAATCAGTATTATTTGATCACTTGATAAAGGTTTAGTTCTAGCGAAGCTTATAAGTAGTTCTTACCTTGTCCTTGTCTTCGCTGTCTGTTTTCTTAAAGGGGGCCATGCTAGGAACAAGCAAGAGCTCTGCGTACTTCCCGCAGCTGAGTAAAGTTGCCAGGGACTTCAAGGATGCCAACTGCAAGAACGCTAGTTGCAAACATTGAACCTCACATTCCAATAGCTTGTGAGTGGCGGCCCTGCAAATATTAAGAACCACACCAAATACTATTTATTATACAGCTGCAAATACAATTTCACAAACACTTTTGTATAGTCAGTTCTCCTTATTTCGCTTTGAATAAACAAGAATTTGAAGGAATAATGGAATAGACACACTTGTTTGGACTGACAACTTTATAAATGAACATCAGAATCATGAAAATATAAAATACCTCTTTAAGGAGAATCTCTTTCTTATCCCTTTTTGAGGTACATTCCTTGAATATTTGGTATTCAGGAGACAAGAGATTCGTAAAAACCACAGGAAAGTTTCTCAGATACACTTATAAAGACCTTGACTTGAAATAACAGTTTTAAGTTATTGATAAAAAAAAAAGAATTTGGAGAGTATTGAGTAACAAACTCACCAAAAAACACAAAATTTATAATTAAGTTAATAAAGGTATGGTAAGAAAGAGTAGAATCACTGCACAATGAGGTAAAATAAGTGATAGTGAAGGAAGTCAATCTTAAAGGATAGTTATGTTAGGCCTAATTAGAAACAAACACACTTGTCATTGTAATTTAATAAAAGAGTGTTTTATCCTCTCATTCTTTAACCCTTTCTCTTGTCCGTTGCTCACAAAGTGTTGACCTTGAAATATACCTTCTAGCATTATCTCTCTCACACATAAGCTTTCATGTATGACTATAAGTTCCCACAGACTGTCCTTTCAAACATATTTTTCTCCCTAACCAGTAAAAAACCCCTATTCCCCCCTTTCTCCTTTCCGTTCTGACAAATACCTTCCCTATCCCAAATAGAAGGGACAATGATGTCTGCCACTCAACTTAAAAATCAACAGTGATCCCTATCTGACCAACAGGCAACACAGGTCAAAAGATCAATGAACATAATTGATTGTGCTATTTACCACATTTCATCAATTAATGGTTACCACCACATAATGGTCACACCCTGTTTTTCAGTCTTGGTTTGTAAAATTTCACAATAAACTGGTCCACACTGTTGCAGCCAGTGCAGCTGCACTAAAGGAATGAAGAGGGGGAGGGGGGAAAACCTCTCTTCATATTGACCTTGAGTTGACTAGACTTATTTGCTACTAGTAGCTCCCTCTAAGCACATTTTTGACCATTTTTTAATCCCTCTCTGCTCTTGTAAGCAAAAATAAGAAAATGTCTGAACCCCTCCCCCTTTTGCTTACATTTGTCAAATTTTTAATTTGTTCATATGAATAATCATTCTTTTTTTCAAGCAATTTTGCCTAAAGCCTGAACAAGTAGTAAAACACGATAATGTCAAAATTAAGAATTAATGCAATTTATAAATTTCTGATAATTATTAACATGGAGGTGTAAACTACCATTGCGAAACAATTGACAATTAGCAATGGTATATAATGAATTTAAATTTATTGCACAGGTAAAATTAAAACAAGTTATATCATTATGAAAGTTTAAAATTTTAATTAACTTTTAATTAAAAATATAAACAAATATTATTAGCAAGTATATGAATAATATTTTTTTAAAACACCCTAAGGCCTAAACTCTATTATATCAAATGACCAAGGTCCTGGAATCCATATCTCAACACTTTCAATTATTATGTTTATATTTGAGGGAAGAGGGGCTAGGTCACTCAAGCTTTGGCTTAATTCTAAAGGTTTCTCCATGTCTTCCTCGTTTAACCACTCAATGCGCCCTCCCTCAATTTTGCTCATCTTTCTCTGTCTTACATAAGCACTGTTCTAAACTCCCTCCGCCCTTGTCAACAAAAATAAGCAAAGCTTGAACCCACTCCCCCCCGTTAGGTGCTACGTAATACTTGAACACACTCAAACAAGCACACTGGACAGGCCAGTACAGTCCCAGCGTCCCAGCATGCTACAAAATATACCTTGGAATCTGCCATTTTTCCCGGGAAAAATGTTAGGTAGCGCATATAATTCAAGAAGAAAAGTATTTGAAAGGGTAGTTTTAGCAGAAAAAGATCAAATTATATTAGAGTCAATACAGTATTAAGAAAAATATATTAAAAAAAAAGCTTCCCATAATGGTCGCACTTTCACCGCCCCCCTCCCAATAATTAGGTATAAAAAAAAGAGACGATTATGCGGTGTCAATCAGCTCGTCCCTAATTCTCTTATTTTTGCAGTGGTAGCAATGTAAAGTGTTAACTGTATCACTCATTTCATTGTATTAATCTATGATGTGTTTATTCATTTTATTTGTTTCCAGCCCTCTTTCTAGTAACTTATTTCTTATGCTTAGTAAAATTAAGTTTCTAATGAAAAAAATTTAAAAAAATAAAGTGTCATTACTGCATAATATATTTGTGAAATTGAAAAGACACCAAATGATCAGAGTCGAAGCTCAAACTGATCTGCAACAAATGATCAGCCTAATCCTAGAAAGAACAGTTTGCTTTATAGGAAATCATGAAATAAATATAATATTGACTCGAAGAAATGAAGTGATTGTCCACAGTCACCTTGCTACTGTATTATCCTTAGTGGTCTCTTCAGCAATCTCCTTTGCCTTGCTCTCACCTTCCGCTGACCCAAGTCTTTCCACCGAGCCCCTTCGTGTTACTTCTCCCATAATACTGTTTACCTGAAGCAAATTGAACAGACACAAAATATAACATTCAATTAAAATTAAAGGGAACTGTTTTATGAATTGATATGTGGTAATTTGGCGGAGGTTTAGACCTTAAAGGACATATGAAATACACTATTGTAACTAGTTAGAAATATGACTATAAATTTTTGTTAATAGAGAATTGTATTTTCATCTTGTTTTGTTGTGTGTGTATTTAAAAAATTCAAGTTTTTTTCTTAATTTTAGTTTTAGAAAAGATTACATTCATATATTACCCTAGCAAAAAATTATTGATACAAATTTAGGTATTTTTATTGTTATTACAATAGAAAAAAGTTATTTTTTTTAAAAAAAGGGTATTTTTGGGAAAAAAGCCCCAAAAAAACATGGAAGGATAAGGTGTGATAAGGTGTAAGATTGTGTATATAAATAAAAAGTCCCAGCACCTTATCTCAGTTGGTAGCGTATCTGCTAATTGAGCTAAGGATCCTTGGATCATTTCTATCAACAATTACAAATCCACATTATAGGGGTGTGAGAAGCTCAAAAAATTCAAAGCTTTGTCTACTATTTCAAGTCTAGTGATTATATTACTCTTATATTTCAAATGAAATAAAAGTGAACTGAAATTACTTCAAGAAATGAAATATATTTTTATTGTTTTGAGTTTTAGAACAAGTTTGCCTTATTTTCTTGGTGGAACTGGGTGAATTTCCTTAAACACTTTGAAGTTCAAGACGCCCATAACATTAAACCTCTAACCGCCTTGATCACAAACAATGATTGGTACCAAATGAAGATGAATTTATTTCTCTCGATAGTGTAAATTAAAATAAATAATAAAGGTTTTATTTTTATTTTCAGTGTATTTAATTAAACTTTTGAGGTATTTCTTGATATTTATATATATATTTTTAATATTCTAAAATACACACTCAGCCATTTCAGTTGTTTAGTACATGAATAGGTATGTTCAATTCAAGCTCATGCTAATGCGTAGGCTAGCGGCAAATTTGAGAGAAAGTTGAGTGCATTTGTGAGAAACATGATATTACTTTATTTTTTAAAAGTATGCAAATAGTGAGTACTTAAAAACAAAAATTCAATTGCCTCATAAAGCGAAGAGAGGTTTTCCTTATTGAGTTATATTAATTTAAATAAAATCTTAGATATTTAATTTTAAAAAGAAAATAATTAAATAAAGTGAGGAATGCCAGGCCTCCACCGTGGTTCGGATTCCACGTTAAACTGTAGGTCCTTCATTTCATCTCACAATCACCCTACCATTACACATTAGCGTAAGTGCGTATAACCCGAACGGGTAGTAAGACGCGGTGCTAATAATAATAATAATAATAATAATTAAATAAAATCTACAAAAAATTGGTCATTTTACACATATTACACGAATAAACAATTTATGCGTGAAATTACTATCATCAAGATCGTGTTATTTTCAAAATTTGCTAAAGGCACATGCACTTTCAAAGTCAAATCATATTTGTTTAGTAATCTATATGGCAAGATTTAAATGGATAATAAAAACAAAAGTTTCCTTGTTGATTTGTAAAACATAAACAATGAGAGTTTGTATATAGTATTCATAAAAATCTCAAAAAAGTATTTCGAACACAATTATGAAGAATTTGACAATGTTTAAGCAAGTGGTAAAAGGGTATTATATAGACTTGTGTAGTTGAGAGGGTAACAATGTCACAAAGAAGGACCAAATTGTATTTAAAAAAATTTTCTCATTGTTGTTTATGAAGTAATATATACGACAAACAAATTTTCATTTTGTCAGTGGCACTAAATCTCTAACAACTTTTTAAAATTCAATTTTGAATATGTTCCCTTTAAAACATATTGTAAATTTGTAAAGATTCAAGGATTTTAATTTGGATCTGAAATTCAAAAGAAAGTGCAAGATTTGGATTTGATAGCTATATAATTCGATCCATCTTTTCTGAATATACTATTATATTGTTACTTCTTTCGGTGGTCATATAGTCTAAGGAGTCACAATAACAATTGATTATAATGGTGATGACAGGGAGGTTGGGGTTAAAATTTTGGTTGGGTGTAATGAGGGTGGTTTCCCACTATCTCTCTCCATACAAATGCTGGTACATTTCTTATAAATTCAACCTTCCTCATCTATGACAAATTAACATAAATATTGCACACGCATATAACCCGAACGGTTGGTAAGACATGTTGCTTGAATAAAATATTTAGTATTTTAGTAAATTTTGTAACTATCAAGATAGTTTTTTCTGAAAGTGACTAGCTCTGTAAATGCTGAATATAATGATAGTATTCTTGCACCAGTTCTCCTATTTGATCAAATCCCTTTAGTTTAATCCATACGTGTGGTAAAAAGATCCAACTAACCATTTCGTTGGTGAGGGACTCGACCGTGCGGTTGGCTTGGTCTTGATCCGCCGAGAGGTTTGAGTCTGGTATGAAGGATGAGTGTCTCCTCTTGAGTTCTTGTTGACCAAGTTTGAAAGGATTCACTTCTTCGAGCTCTGGGATTGTCAGACCACACACCGGAAACTCAAACTGAGGACACAGCACACAACTTATCAAGAACAAACAGGGATAGGCCCTTCAAATCCTTAAGGATATTCAACATTTAAAAAAAATACATTTTTTATTTACTATGCTGTAAATTTGTAATTTTGCGCAACATTCTTGAATAAACCTAACAACTAGACCCCCTAAAATTAATTTATCACAAATGAATGTTGATTAAAATTATAATAGTATAAATGTTACCAGCCTATAGATTTTTAAAATCCACTATTTTAGAGATCTAAATATTCATTTTACCTTCAAATTTAAATCTGAATCTTGAAAAAAATTATGAACATATGAGAAAATAAGATTATTATTATTATTATATTTAGCACCGCGTCTTACTACCCGTTCGGGTTATACGCACTTACGCTAATGTGTTATGGTAGGGTGATTGTGAGATGAAATGGAGGAACCTACAGTTTAACGTGGAATCCGAACCACGGTGGAGACCTGGCATTCCCCACATTCACAAGATGTAGAAAATAAGAAATCAAGAGAGTAATAGAAAGTAGAAATAATGAAAAAAAATGGTGCCTGACGGCTATTTTAAATTAAACATTTAAAAGAGGATAGAAGGGCGAGGCCTCAAAATGCACAATTAAAACACAACCAAACACATAGTTATGTAATTTTCGGGCCACATCAGTCCCTGGGCCAAGGTAGAGGGAGAGAGAGGGTGAGAGGAAAGGAGGCAGTGGAGAGGCTTATGTTACAAAGAGACTCGGCCAGTGGACGACGGCGACGACTATCAGCAGAATAGAGTAAATCACAGACCGGACTATGGCAGCATGGCTAGAGATAGGTCATGGTCACTTAGATTCTGTTGTTGCCTGTCTCTTGATTGAAAAAAAAAGAGGTTTAGGCTTGGATTCTGCAGTAGAAAGTAAAAATAATAATTATATGGTAACATTTTTTGCTATAAAATGCATTCTCAATAACATTCATTCATTCAGTTAAACGTAGAATTAATGGCCTAGAGCCTAGTTACTAAGTTTGTCCTATGATTTTTATTTTATTTATTTATTTGAGGTATTTAACGTGCACTTTCTGAACAGATTGATTATATCGGCACATGACTTATAAACTAACTTAAATCTAGAACAGACACAACATCCAGCCCCCAGCTGTTAATTCATCTCTGTGAAAGGGGAAACCCATATTTCACAAATGATAAATTCTTTGGCCATGCCAGCAGGACTATTATGACCACAATGCAAAACGAATTTGCGACTGTTAGCAGAGAAACGCTAGACTTGGCGTCAAAAGTTATTATGGCCGACCACTTTGCGAAAGCAAAGTCCTTGCAGGCGCAAATATTTTCCTAGTAGACGTCAAGTTGCGCAGACCTTTTACTTGTCCTTTGGTTTGCGTTACAAGGTTATGTTTTCTAGGTTTTGTAATTTATTTATTTATTTGTGTTATCAGATTTAAACTTGCCATCTCACTAGTCCAATATAATAATCTCAAAATGTTGTTGTGTGTGTTTCATATAATCTAACTTTAAATAGGCCTATATTATAATGTAGGCCAAGAGTGGGGATAGTAGGCTTACATTGAATTAAAAGAATATTTTCTTTGAAACATAACACTATCAAAAGGCATTATTATTCACCATTTACACACTGATTATTCCAATATTAAGATTATTGTTTGAAGGTTTTATAGATGGTGGAGATTAGTTAGGCTTCAACATATTTGGCGTATTAGTAGTATGTTGACTCACCTTAACTTTAATATACTAACTAAAGTGTCATTTTTCTAAAGCATAAAAATATTGACTAAGAATTTTGGTGGGGGCACAATCTAATTCATATATCTAACAATAAAGTGAAATGCCAATTACATGGTGATCGAGGTTCAAATCCAGGCGGGTGTTTTTTAACAAATAATATTCCACTCTCTCGTTTCAAACAAATAGGGATAAGCTTAATCAAAATTTAACCTTCATCATTTCTAACACATTAACATAATTAGTGCATAATCTGCATATAACCCAAATGGGCAGAAAGATGCGGCGCTAAAAAAAATATCCCATGATTATGTGTGTAGCGTGCATTATGTTACCTCTCCTGTGAGACCACTCAGTCTGGTCATATTGACAAACATCTCTGCCGTGACTCCAGACAACTTGTCAGAGTTAAAAATCAACAGTTCGGTGGGCTCCAGGGTGCTCAAGAGGCAGTCGCTAAAAAATTTTAAAAAAAGGCCATAATCAAATTTACAATGCAAAAAGCTGTTGTTAAGAAATTTATTAACTATTGTTATTAATTAATATTAATTTACTTAAAAGAGTTTACTCAATGTATATAGCAAATATAACTTCCGTCACTTGGTTTTTATATGGTTATTTAAAATGAGAGAAGGTTGTTTCAGAATTTAATCAAAGCCCATACATATATACAGTTCAATTTTAATAAATAAGGTCTATTTGACATCTTAAAATAAGAAACTAGTCCTTCTTTCATGTATTCATACGACAATTCATGCGATCTGGAGCTGTAACTTTTGATATATATTATCAATAACTATAAGATCACACTAATTATGTAGTAATAATGTTATCAATGCTGGCTGCAAAAAAATATTTTTATATATTTTTAAAGTCCCTTAATATGAAAAGTGATACATACTACATTCTTTTAGTCACCCCATGGGATCAAACCAAGATCTCTAAGGTGTGAAATCAAACACAAGACCTAAAGGAATCATTTAAAACTATCAAAGAGTCCTAACTATTATGAGGAAGCACAAATAATGTTTCCAATCAATAGTGGGGAGTTGACGAGTGAGGGTTACCTAATGCTGGCCTCCAAGTCATCCCACTGCACCTTGATAGTGGACAGTCCTTGTTTCAGTGTACCTAGCACCACCGCCTTGCGGCCAGTTGGCTTGTGAAAACATTGACCACCTACGCGTAGGCCACGGTCTACACCACCTATAACTGCCAGGGCTGGCCAAACCTAACAAATCAAATTGATAGGATTAACATATTTTTACAAAAAATAAGGAGAAGCAATTTCAATTTTAAAAAACCCAATCAATTATTTTGTTACTAAAAATAAAAACATAAATACTGGCACATTACTTGAACTCTTTTATTTTATTGCCTTTCAATAATTAAGTTATTAGTCTGACACCTTAACTCAGTTGATACAGTAGCGTGTGTGCCTACTGAGCTAAGGGTCTCTGGATCGATTCCCGGCATGGTTGAAAATTTAACAGTGATGAACATATGGGTTTATCCTTTCACAGTAATAAATTTATCGCTGGGGGCTGGATGATGCGCCTGTCCTAATCTCAAGTTGGATTATAAGTCATATGAAGCCATGGCAGGCCTAGCAAGCTGGTAGTGGAGAATATATGGCATGAATAAAAAAAATTGCCCAGGCCACAGGCGGGAAACAGTAATGGATGTAACTATTAAGTTATTATCAACTTAATCTAAGCGGAAGGGATGGAGAAGTTTACTTTAGTGAAAGTTCACACAGATTAACATAAAAAGAGGATTTACCAACTATGTGCTTGGCCGAGGGTAGAACCTTGATCTCGTTGTCACTGGTGATTCAGCCTATTGTGAACCTAACACCCTACCCAGCATAATTACCAAGGTAGATAGGTAGTACTAATTCATAGCTGCATTTAGTTACTGAATAGATAAGAGTTATCGATACAACATATTAACAACTAAAGCTTAATAGATTAACAATAATGATCCTTAAAGTTTTTCTTTTCCAAATCAACCAGAAAATAATGATCCAAAAAAAATCTTATATTTTGTTTTATTTGGAAGAAGGGACAGGAAGGATAGTAAGACACATAAAAGGGAACAAACACACTATGGCTTTTACAATGAAAAGAAGAATGCAATTTAAACTTACTGACAATGGACAAAGAGGTAATGGCTGCTTCTTGAAGAAAATCGATCGTTTCCACCCAATCCCTCAACCCAGGCTTCATTCTATCAAAACTTATCAGGAAGGAGAATGAAACGTGCAACACAACTTCCTCTTTTAAGAAGGGCTCCAATTTCACTGAAAGTCACTCAGACTTTGACACCTCTTTCTTTGGTTTTTTGTATTATAGGGAATAGCCATTTACTTCTCCCTTACAAATATTAAGATACCCAATATGAATTACTAAATTAAATTGAAACAGATTAGGCCTATTTATGTCCCACCAAATAACAGGGCATCAAAATGAGCTATACACATTGCACAATTTTTTATTGATAATTAAAAAACAAGTTTACATTTTGGAGATGTTACTTGATAGTGTGGAAGCAAGGGTGAGATGGTTTGGGCATGTAATGAAGATGGAAAAGGAGACAATACCAAAGATAATGATATAGATGAAGTATGTAAGAAAAAGACTGCAAGGGAGACCAAAAGCTGGAAGGTGCAGCTCACATAAAGTGTGCAAGTGAGAGGAAAAGAATGGAAATGATTAAAGGAGGAAGAATGGTGGAAAGATAAGAGGCAGATGAAGGTACTTTACTTAACCCACCCGGCCACAGGTTGGAAACAGTTAATTATGATGATGATATAATATTATTATTTTGAAATGATTAACTCACCTCTTTACACAATCTATCAAGGTATAAACTACTGACAGGGTAAGAATGTTTCTTTTCCTCTTCATCAGGTGGAACTTTTATTTCTTCTTCTTTATTTTCTTCACTTTCTTCTTCACACAACTTTCTTCCTGGAACATAACAAATTGTAAAAAATGTATAGCTTTAATTCAAATTTTAACACATAGAATCTATCAAATAAATTATTTTAAAATACTAAGACAATGCCATGAAGTGTATTTAAAAAAAACCTACTTATTTCAAGGTCTGATGAAATACTCCATTTGAGTTAACATTTTATTTTGTGAATATAAATATGTGTAAGAATTATTTAATTAGATTTGAAACATATTTTAGTGATTTAAAATTGGATTGTTCACATGTTTTGAGAAAACAAAGTTTGTGAAAAGTCAGGTTTCTTTAAGAATAACCTAAAAATAAGAAGATAGCTGACTCTCATGCTGAAAAAAGAAAAGAGAAAAAAAGTTACAAACTTTATAATTACTAAACAAGAAGTTTTCCCCTTTATATTTAATTTATATGTTGCTAGGTTTTAGGGGTTTGTAAAGCTTTGAAAACTTCGACTTCACTTCAAATATTTGTCAGCTGTGACTTTGATTTGAAAGTAATATTTTGGATTCAACAATTATGGATCTTCGCGAATAAAAAATATTTTAAGTTAAAATACAGGTTTTAGTTTAATTTTTGTAATTTCTTTTTCTGTCATGTAGATAATAAATTAAATGCTCATATGACAAAAATCTTAAGTACCCTAATTAAATAACTTATTGTGATAAAAATATAATTTATCAACTTGGAAAGAAAAATACTAATCATTTTTACAAATTAACATTTAAAAAATTATATTTAACACCTAAGGTCATATAGTTATGCATTATATAATATTTATTTATAACATCAATCATTCTTATAAACAGTCACACTTTGATTCGGCTTCGGGAATATTTTATACTATTCAATTTAACATTGCTTTGAATTGAAAAAGTAGACTTTGCAAGCCTGTACCAGTTTTTAATTCAAAAGTATTTGGTAAAATTTTCAAATGGATTTAAAAAAAAGTCTAGATGGAGTATTCTAGTTATTCCTTATATTTAAAAAATTTCCAGCCTAGTCTTACATTATAAACAACCATTATGTATTAAAATTATTATTATTATTATTAGCACCGCATACTACTACCCGTTCGGGTTATACGCACTTACGCTAATGTGTAATGGTAGGGTGATTGTGAGATGAAAGTGAAGGACCTACAGTTTAACGTGGAATCCGAACCACGGTGGAGGCCTGGCATTCCTCAAATTCACAAGATGATTATGTATTAAAAAAAATCATCAAAATTTCACTAAGATCATGAGGTAGTACAACAAAAGTAGACACACCCTTGGTTTCCTGCCTGTTAGGTTCTGAGGGTGGGAGCAGATCCTTGGTCTGACATATCCTCTTCAAGAGACAAGCATTCACCTGTTCACAAAGACATCCAAAATAAAGACAACAATGGACATAGCAATTAAACTAGCAAGCTACTACTTATTTGATCGCTGTACATAAACAAATCTACAGCAAGACAATTTAAACTTTTATCAGAGCTTTACAGTAATTCAAAGCGTTTATGTATTTGAGGTAAGGAGGAAACCCTCGAATCCCTCATCTCATTTAGGATATTCGAGAATTAAGGATTTGAGATTTGAAAAATGTTTAAAAAAAATGTGAGTCTAGTGGAAAAACTTATCAGCTAGACCTCAGAATATTATTTTAATACTTAACCAAATGTACTAATGTTTTAATGGATGCATTTTAGCATAAAATATTAACATTTAGTTACTATTTGCATTTTGTAATATTCTGTTATATTCCTATTTCCACTTATGTTCTTAATTTTTTCGAAGTTTCAGATTCAAATTTGAGATTAGAAGATAAAATAAAGATTCCGATTTGTGAGTTGTAAATAGTAGATTTGACCCATCTACAGCTCCAATGGATGTAAAAAAAAGGATTAACATAGATATCTCAATTACCAGTGAACACTGTAGAAGGTGAAGAATTGAACGAATATAAGACTATCGGCTCTTAATAATAATTTTGAATTTTTATTTTCTCCGCCACAACTCATTTGAATTATAAGCATACATTACCAGTAAATATAATAATGAAATAGGAATGAGGAAGGTAGAATTTTAGAAGTAATATAACCGCAAATACATGAAGGTAAAGTAGGAAATAATTTGGGAAAAGCCACCCTAAGTACACTCGAAAGATGATTTTATCTTGGATGTCCCCATCATCGACAAGACCAGTCTAACATGGGCATGACATTAGACCATCCGAGAAACAATGAGGGTATCTATGAAATAAAGGCTAAATAAATATTATTAGTATTTAAACTGAACTAATATGCATGACAAATTTGTTTCCTAAATATTTCTACTTCAAATAATTCATGTAATGTTTGTTCTTCTATTTATCTTACTCTTACCATACTTCAAAACACTACTAAAATGGCTCAAAAAAAGGTTAACAAGACAAATATAAGAGGAATAAGTTATTTTTCCAGTATATTATACCTTTCCTCCTCCACTGGACACAAGAAATTAAAATTAGATGACCCGCTTCATTGGTCAAATGGTCTAAGGTGTCACTCTTGCAATAGACTGGAATGCTAATGACGAGGAGAACCGGGTTCGAATCCTAGTCGTGTGTAGTGAGAATGGTTTTCCACATATGATTTCACACTCTCCTTCCCCACAAATGCAAGTAGTACACTTTCTTATGAGAAAAAAAACAACAGTAAAATTAACCCAAGTCTACCTGTTTGTTCCAAACTGGTGAGTTAATTAGTTTCCTGAGGAGTAAAACATAGGACTCTGCTAGCACAGCGGACAGGGGGGCACAATGGGGGTCCCCTGGCAGCATGTCTCTTGGAGTGCCTCGAACCTGCATGTCTGTCATCTTTACCTGCCAAAAAATATGTTAAATACCTTAATTTACTGGCAATCCTTTTACTAGAAGGATTATTTTTAATGTACTCTTTTAACAAGTCCTCCAACTTAGTTGAACTGATAGATGTCTGTCTAGTAAGCCAATATTAGAGGGTTTGATTCTCGACATTGCCAGAAGATTTATCATTGAGGAACTTGGGACTTTTCCTTTCACAGTGATGAATTAATGGCCAGAGACTCTAGGTTGTCTTTGGTCAAAAATTAAGTTATTTGATAAGGTGTGTGGTGATATAATCAGTTGATTAAGAAAGTGCACGTTAAATACACCATAGTATTAACCAAATTATACCAGAGTTGATATATAGGATTTAATTTTTAATATTCCCTGTATTTTTTTCACACTTTGTAGACCCAAAAAATGCCATTTTTTCAGTAAGAAATAAAAAATCTCATAATATTCATATTTTCCTATTAAACTATTGACAAAATTACTAAAGACAAATATATCAATGCTCTTCACAAAATTGACTAAATTGTGAATAAAGCTAATAGTTTATAATTAGTTTAGCTCTTATCTATCATATTTTGAAAATATTTGCAAAAATATCAGATAATTTCAGTGACTTTTAAATAATCATTTAAAAGATGAGACACAATTTTAAAGATGGATTTATTTAATATGAACTAGCAAGTTGTCATAAAGGATTTGAAATAAAAATTACGAAGCTTTGCAAACTTTGACTTTGCTTCGAATATCCATCAGCTTTGACATGGATTCGAAAGCGAAATTCCAGATTCAACAATTACAAAACTTCACCTACAAAAAATATTTAAACCTAAAATACACACTTGTAACAACGTACCTTTTCACACGGCGGCCCGATGGTGTCCGCTTTAACTACTGGCTACCGTGGCATTTGGTAGTCTTAGTGACTTATGTGACTCTGGATGGCTACCACCGAGCTTATGGGGTTACTCTGATTGAATGAGTAGGGTGTGGGAGGAAAAGGCTTGTGAATTACAAGGCCGTGTGCAAAGATTTCTATTTAATTAAGTGAAATAATAATTTACGATACAATGGGTAAATCAGACAAACTGAAATGAACGAGGGAGCGTGTGCAAACCTCAAGGACCCCGCGCAGTGGCACAAGGGGCTCGGTTCGTCCCTAAGCAGCGAAGCCGCCAGACATTGACTTTTGCTAGCTTTCCTTAGACTCGTCGGTTATCGGATACTCATCACCACATTCAATCTGTGACTTGCGAATTTTAGTCTATGCAATTTGAGAACAAGGTCCAAGGATCAAGACAGGATGTAACATAATGCCAGGAAATGGATGAACATCTAACTAGAAGCAACTTATAAAACACACTTGTGTTAAATTTTTGTCATTTTTTTCCCCCGTCATGTATATTAAAAATTAATGTTTACATGAAAAAATCTAAAATAATTGTAAAACATATTGTGATAGCATGATATATTAACTTAATGTGAAAATCAAATGTGTTAATCGTGTTGGCCATATAACATTTTATTTAATATCTGAGGTCTTATAGTTAGTAACTATAAAGTATGTTTTTTCACTATTAATTTTTTTATTTATTACAACAGCTTTAATTTGGCTATGGGAATATTTTATTTTCTTTGACTCAAATTCACTTCAAAGTGTAAAATCCGTGAAAAATCAATAGTAAAACAATGGTCTCATACACAGTTATGATCATTGAGGCGTTAAGCTTCATACAAAAATTACCAAACAACTGTGGGGAAACAAAGATTCGAATTCAAGCGAGGGTTGATAGTTAAGTTTTCTTGTGGTGATATACTAGCTCCAAGTCAGTGTCAAGCACTGACTCACTATCGTAAAGAGGTTACCTTCTCCCCGGGGTTGGTGCTGTAGAACATGACGCAAGGGTAGAGCTCCGCAGCGTCAATGTCTTCAAAGGCCAGCTGAGGCTCTTCTCCATTCTTGCCGAAACTCATGGTCTTGGCGTCAAAGTCCAACACTACGGTGATGTAGTCTCCCTGAGTGAAGCTCGGCAGATTTAGAGGCAGCTCTCCGTTATGATACAGGTTGCCACTGAACAGACAAAATAGACACAAGCACGTGGGCTTGATTATTATTATTATTATTATTATTACTATTATTATTAGCACCACGTCTTACTACCCGTTCGGGTTATACGCACTTACGCTAATGTGTAATGGTAGGGTGATTGTGAGATGAAATGGAGGACCTACAGTTTAACGTGGAATCCGAACCACGGTGGAGGCCTGGCATTCCCCACATTCACAAGATGTCTTGTCAGAGGTGAACGCGTGGGCTTGATGAAAGGAGGGATTATCATTATATAATACATGTACTGGTATATTAAATATACTAATACATACATGTGTTTCTAGTAAAAAGAAACTTAGGTCAAGGGATTAGGCGGTAACGATTGATTGTCTTCAAGAAGTAGCCGTTGCCTTTATGTCCAATGGCAGCAGTGTAAAGTGTGAACAGTTTTCTTCTTTTTCATTGTAAAAGCCATATTTGTGTTTGATGCCTTTTATATGTTTTCTGTCCACCTTTCCTGTATATTTTTCTAAATATATATTATTTTGGTATGAACAAAATTGGCGAATAAAATAAATTTGGGGTTAAAATTAACTAAAACAAAAGTTGTATGGTGCTATGAACAGAACAAATGCGGCTAAAATGTGTTTATATTTTTTAACTATTACTGTTGGTTGAATCAATATTAAAAAATGAAAAGAATATTACAAAAAATATTGAATCATTTTATTTGAGCATTATTTAATAAACTATTTTTTATAGTTTTAAGTCTACTTATTATATAAGAGAAAAAAAAGAAAAAATAGAAAAGAATGATTATGCTGGAAAACAGTTAGTAAATCAGTGAATTTTAACATCAATAATTTGTGTTTTAATCAACTAGATTGCCTCTAATTCACATTTAAAAAGCCAACTAAACGATTTCACGTAAATACCAAATAGTTAATTTTGTTTTATTTTGCGTGTTTATTATGAATTAATAAAGCAACATTAAGCTTTGGATAGAGATTGAAAGCTATTTTTAAAGCTTCATTCTTAATCCTGAGGAGAAACAGGAAAAGAAATTAACTTGTCCGAGCAAGAGTGGGCGTTGAGGAGATAGTAGAGGAAGCAGGGGCGAGATGGTATGATCATGTAATGAGAATGGAAAAGGAGAGAATACCAAAGAGAATGATGGAGAGGAAGTATTTAGGAAAAAGACTGCAAGGGAGACCAAGAAAGAGAAGAAAGGAGCAGATAACAGCAAGTGTGAGAATGATGGGAGAAGATTGGAAGGGATTAAAAGGAGGAAGAATGGTTAAAGGATGGAGGAAGGTGGAGGCCATTTACAAATTGACCTGGCCACAGATTGGTGATGATTATGATGATTGTAAGAAACACAGCTCACAAAATGTCAGTTTCTCTAGTAATGGTAGCCACCACTGAACCATTTTCCCAGTCTGATGTGGACTGTACCTGTATGCCCTGTACAGCCACATATCCGTGGTGGTGCGATGACTGTAGTCCTTAATAGGGAACCTTGCCACGCCCACACACGTCCCCTCGTTCCCTTTGTTCTCCTTCACTATGAGGAACTTCCAATGGTAGCAACCTGCACCAATAACAATGAAATTAACATTAACACTAACACCTAGACACCTTTAAAACATCAGCACAACCATAAAAACTGTACACTTGTAATAAAACAAAATAAGGAGCCGAAATAGTGGCTGATGATCTATAGCCTATTCCTCTTGAGCCATGCATCAATGTATTGTATTGGCCCTGCATATAATATAACCCTAAAATTTTGAAAAGTGCTCTACATGAAAGCATAAATAGTCTCAAATATATCTTGAGGTAAAAATATTACAAATTCGGCACAGTTTTATTAGGTTCTATGAATGCCGTTTTTTATGTGCAGACACGCCTAAACTTTTCTTTGTATTTTCTCCAGTCATATGAAAGCCTCAGAAACATCAAACTTTTTAGCAGCCTGCACATTATGTGTTTATTTTGCCTCACATATTACTATTAACTTCTCATTCCTTTGTTTACTTGAGACACTGAGGAAGCCTTCTTTTTAACACAATCACTCACTTGTGGATCTGTCACGGGTGATTTGTTAATACCAGTAACAGAGCAGAGATTATGTCACCAATTAACAATGACCTACTGAATTACTAGTTCAGTGACACTAAAGGGTGGAAATCCTTGCTCTCGCTCTCTCTCTCTCTCACTCTCTCTCTCTCTCTCACACACACACACACACACACACACACACTTTGTTTTGACCTTGAGTTTATTAAACACAACATAATTCCCGGTGCCATGCCGTTACAGTTCCAGCAAGATACAGAATATACCTTTAGAGGAATCTGCCCTTATTTCGGTGAAAAATGTTAGGCTGCACATATAACACGGGCAGCGTTTTCTGAAGGACATTTTTAGAAGAAAAAAAAATGGCACTATATTCAGGCAAATACAGTGATAAAAGAGTAGTTAACACACCCAAAGTGATGATAATCTGAGCCAATAGCCCCTTACTAACAAGTCATTCAATGTAATTAGGAATGGGACCCTTGAATCCTTGAACCCCTCGAATCCTTAATAATGTTTAAGATTAAGAGAATCAAGAACATTTCAGAACTAAGACTACACTTTTTTTTTTCAAATTATTTGTTTTATATCATAAATATAAATACAGCTTTGAATTTATTGATGATTCATACTCATTAAAATCATATAACTTAACAATCAGAACAGATTATACCAAACAATGTTAACATTTATTTACTTTTTCGATTTTATATCATTTCATCATATTTATATTGTCTCTTTTGTTCATCCTTTTCCACAAGATCCTAATTCAAATTCATGATTCAAATTTTTTAAGGAAAATAAAGATTTGAATGATTAAATATAAGATTCAAATCAATTCTAAATGTAATATAACAGTTTACACACCTGAAGTGATGGCTGACGATCCAAGTCCATAGCCCCTTCCTCCTGAACCATGCATTAATGTCTGACTGTTTTCAATCGTGCAGCAAAGACACTTGTCAATGTCGAAACCTGAATCTTGCACCGGGAGATTTTCTTCACACATGTCGCCATCAAGCCAAAAGTCACCTGGAACACAACAGTACACGATGAGAGACACAGTGTTTGCCAAAGACAACCTTAAAATATAAGTGAAGAATGATGCCGTCTTTGGCAGTCCAGTCTAACAAAAGAGTAACGCGTTTTACCATGAGGCCACCGACGCAGATTGAAACATAGCTAATAATATAATTGAAAAAGAGATTTTTCAATACTTGCTAGCTTTACCCAAGCTCTTTAGTATCTTGAAGTACTAAAGTACGCAAGTATCCCACATTCAAGTTGTTCTAGTCCTTGAACTGTATCATACCTGGACTGTTCAACTGATACAATTTCTTTTGCAGCTGCCTCTGTTTCTGGAGAGCTTGTTTCTCTGCGACAGCCTGAGGTATGAGCCACATTATAGCCGACAGCTGGAAGAACAGATCTTCTACCACCTGCAATTCAGATGTCCGGTGGTGAGAAGACAAATACACTCCATCATCCAACCAATGAACATAAAACTCATCTGATAAATTATACCAAAAAAAGATATTATTAAGATTTATCATTAAAGATGAGCAGAATTCTTTAATTTCTTAACAGCCATAAAAAAAAATCTTAACTCCAAGAAAAACTTAGCTTGACAAAATTACATAGAAAAAAGACAAACTATATAACCTTAGTTGTATTCTAGGAGGGTGTGAAATCCACTTTTTATATTCTAAGCAAGCTCGAATCAAATTAAATATTCTCAAAGTCAAATGGAATTTCAAATATTTTTGGTTTAATGTTTTATGCTTTTAGAAAATATTATATTTTGTTTGTTTGATATTTGTTTATCATTAAGCATTAAAATCGCTTAGAATTTCTTTAATTGCAAAATTTTGTTGTAATATTCAATTTTAGTTTGATAAATCGAGTTACTTTAACAACATGTAATTCTAATACTTCCGAGTATTTCATATGAACATTCATTTGTAATTAATATCGCACCTAAATATCACAATACTTGAACATAAATTGAATATTTTAACTACTGATAGTTTTTTGGCTTAGCTTCGTTATTGTTGAAGCAGGAATTATTTTCAAAGCAAAGTCAAAGCTTATATTATTATTTTCAAAGAAAAGTCAAAGCTTCACAGACCCTTAACTAATTCATTTTGGGAGAGTGCTTATATTGCTGAATTAACTATATTTTGTCTTGAAAAATGAAATTTCACAAAGTTACATAGAGGAAAAAATGGTATCATTTTAAAAATAATGTTGATGTTGTTGGTATGATGGGTTTTTTTTTTGCAAACGAGGAATCTGATCCCAGTGTCAATCAAAATTAAGTATTTTGTACTCTTATTGATCAAAATTATACTGTTTAAATTTAATCATTCATAAAGTAGGTCTTCTTGTAATTTAAAATAATACCAAACAAACATTACACTCTATAAATATAGCTGCTGTAATGAAGAGCAGAGATACTTTGTAACATTCTCTAATAAATATGGATGTAACCCTCGAACCCTCAAATACCTCGAATCCTAAGAATTTTCAAGATTCAAGGATTCGAGAAAATAACAAATCCATAAAAAATATATAAATTTCTTTTTAATGTTCCAATTAAAATTTGTTTGAGCTATAATAATATATTTTTTTTAGCACTACACCTTACTTCTCGTTCAGGTTGCACACTTATGTACTTACACTAGTGTTTAGGTAGCAGGAAAGTTTAATTGAGAGGAAGTGCACACACATTTTTGTGGAAAGAGAGTGAAAAACCTTTTAGGAAAAAGACCCTCAGTGCACCCGACCGGAATCTAACCTCGATCTCCCCATATTCGGCATTCTAGTCCAACACAAGAGTAGCGCATTAGACCACGCGGCCCCCGAAGCGGGGGAATAGTACTTATTGGTGGTTCAGAAAAAATATAATTATAGGACCAACTTAAAAACCAGGCCCCAGACAAGTAATTTATCACTTTAACTGAATGTATGAATGATATAGCAAATGTTAAAAAAAGTTAAAATTTAGTTATTATTCAATTACATTACTATTTCCTCTTTTGTTCACTGCCCAAGATTCACATTCAAATTCTAGATTTGGAATAAGAATATAAAAAGTGGAGTTTTGGATTACTCACAAAGTAATAGTAAATTATCTATTCATAAAAATAATGAAAAAATAAAATGTTACAAAGATATTAAATTGATTAAAATCCCCAAAATGCTAAATATTTAGATGATATCTTCAACCCTGACCTGTTCACAGGGCTGTGCCCCTCCACAAGATGGTTCCATGAAAGGTAGCACGGTGGAGAGTAGTTGTAGCGCCAGTAGTCGAGGTCGAAGGGCTTGAACCCTTGGTAGCATTACTTCTTCCCCTTCAAGGGTTCCTCTTTGTCCTGTCACAGACAGAAGTGTATCGATCCACTCTTGCGTAGCTAGAAGTCTGAACCAAATAAAAACCATAAACCTTCAAAGTTCAGAGAGACAAAGAATACATCAGTTTCTATAGAATTCGTAAAACTTGGGTTGGGGTGAAAAGAAAACCCCATGCTAGAGTCGGATGTGAAAAGAGCTTGCCTACTGTTGTGAATAAGGATGTAACCCTTGATTTCTCAAACCCTCAATTCCCTAAGATTTGAGAAAAAAATAAAATATTCAAAATAAATATAAATACATTAAAAAAAAATCTAATTGGAATTTAATATAGAGATCTAATGCTACTTATTGGAGGTTATGCCCCAAAACAATTATAGGAAACACTTAACAATCAAACCCCAGAACATTAATTTAACACCTAAATGAATATATGATTTGGTTACTTAGCGTATTTTAAACAAAATGTTGACCTTTATATTTAGTGACTATTTCTATAATTTCTATTATATGTCCATAATTTTTTCCAATATTCAGATTTAAATTCAAATTAGAGATTTGTTAGAAAAATTAAGGTTCAAATTTGACCCAAATTTAGACGTGCCTATTTTTAAATTAGTATGTTCAATAAAAGAGATATTATAACAATAATTTTAGAATACACTTAGAGAAATCACACCCCCATTAAAATCAAAGAAATTGAAAATTCACAAGTATAAACTATTTTGAATATTTCTGGCCAAGATACGAACGCAAACCTACCCACCAACAGTAGCCAGAGCATTGAGTGTCTAACACCTGAGAGTCCTTGACCACTGCTAAGATGGTGATATAATATTTAAAGTCAAGTATGAGGACGGTGATATTACCGCCTGATGGTGTGACTGGCCGTAACACGTCTCACAAACACTAAGAAGTCTCCAAGACTACGTTCGGCCAGACGCAGCTCCCTCACGCTGGGGAGGACAGGTTGTACAGCCGGTACGCTGGACGCTTGGTACAGAAGACGCTGCAGTTGAGAGAGCATCAGCTGTACGATGCTACCAACTTCAAACATGGGCACCTCCGAGCTGTAGAGGCTAACACACAAAATAATAAATCTAAATAAAGGAATATTTTGTTTCACATTTTACATATTTCTTAAGTTGAAATTATAAGATAATAGGAACCATAAAACGATATTAGTGTGTTACAAATAAAGATTAGCAAGCAAAAGAAAAGTTAATAAAACCTTTTTCCCACATCAGTGGTTAAAGAGTTTAATGGGTAACTCTCATAATGGACTGGATTGCTGGTGATGGAGTTGATCAAGATTTAAGTCCCAGTCAAGTACATTAAGGTTTCTTTTTTCTTAAATGGTTTTCTACTCTCTCTACATAGAACCCTTCAACTATGAATCATGCACAGAAGTATAATAACTGACCCGCACGACATCGCGAGGATATGCAGGAGCCTCATGGTCGCAACTCCCAGCACTGCGGACCTGTTGGAATTGTCCAAAGGGGACAGAGAGTGTCCTACGCTGGAGCACAAGTCCATCAAAACAGGCAGCAGGCCGCAACTCACCACAAGCACAATATCGGCGGGTTGGTAGCGCACACTCAGTGCAAACACTGTTAAAACCTGTAGCTGGTCACTGCTCGAACCTGCGGTGTGATAAGTTATTATATTTATTAGCTACTCCAACATTTGGGATGATATATTCAAAAAAATAAGAGTGCTCCAAGAATGGATTCAATACAAAGTGAACGAAGGAGGGGAAAGAGAAATTTGTAGATTCAAAACATCATATTTAAAACACTAAATATATCACAGCACTTTTCAACACACATCAATCTATTTTTTCAGCAGAATAAGCACCTGATGTTCCTCAAAAATCACCGTGATGTGTTTTTAATGTAGGGATGTGCCAAACTTCAAAAACCTTAATTTCTATAAACATATTAGTCAGTTTTGAATTTGATTCAAAATAGTATTATTATTAGCACCACGTCTTACTACCCGTTCAGGTTATACGCACTTACACTAATGTGTAATGGGAGGGTGATTGTGAGATGAAATGGAGGACCTACAGTTTAACGTGGAATACGAACCACGGTGGAGGCCTGGCATTCCCCACATTTACAAGTTGTGGTTAATACACGTCTTGTCAGAGGTGAAGGAAGGGTTTGGAAATCAGATAAATCTGTGCTGGGACCGAGGATTGAACCCCGGCCGCCAGCACAGAAGTCTGACACCTTACCCCTAGACCACCAGGTCACCGATTCAAAATAAATATTCCAGATTCGATATTAACTATTATGAAGCTTCCCCAATAACCATAATCACTATTCAAAGTTAAAATGCAAATTTATGTTCAATGTTTTGTCATTTTGGGTTTTTATGTACTCTCCATTCAACCTGAAAGGTAGAAAGCCTACCATGACTGTTTACATCAAGGTGCTGCTTATAAGATAGGAACATAGTGTTATCCGTAAAAGTATTACTGTTACCTTTCAAGGTAAATAGAGGGTTCATTACAAATTAATATTCACATGAAAAACACATACAATTATTAAATTATATATGTTTCTTTTAGGGGAAACCTTTTTTTTCTTTTTGAAGTATTTTGTTACATTTCGAAAAAAGTGCAGATAAGGTAGACAGAAACATTTAAAAGGAATGAATACAATGTGGCTTTGCATTGCACATTTCCTCCTGATGAGTTCCAATAAATTGAAACCTAAGTCGAAGGATTGGGCGTTAACAAACGATTTTCTTAAAGAGTCAGCCATTATCTCATCATCCTAGAACAAAATATTTTATTCATGTTTGAAATATAATATTTTGTAAATAATTTTTAATACCCAAAGTTACATAACTATCCAACAATTAATATTTATTTAAATATCTTGAATTGGATTTGGCTTTGTGAATATTAAATGTTATTCAATCCAACTTAATGTAAACATGCCCCTATAAAAAATGTGAAATTTTTCACTTTAGTCTTCTTGTAGGAATTTTTCAATAGAATTAGCAAGACTGTTTACGCACCATTTTGTTGTCTGGCGATGAGCGAGGAGATTAATAAGGAGTAGATACAGTGAACGGCCGTACGGATATGGGACTGAAGTTTTCTAGGCGTAGCCTTCACAGCATCGAGGTAATGAGGCTGCTGGGTAGAGATCTTCTCCTTGGATAGCAAGATACCGAACCCAAAACAACCGGCTAGCAGCTGTTGGTGAACCTGCCAATAAAAGCAAGAGGAACGGGATAGAGTTTAATTTATATTAACTGCCAAAGAGCCTGCTTCCTAGGCGAGTCTTAAATTGAATAGTGTATTATACTTGGATGAAGGTACAGTAGAGGTGGATAGAAACATTAAAAAGGGAACAAACACAATCTGGCTTTTACAATAAAAAGAACACAGTTCACAATTTACATGGCTGCCTTCGGATAAAGAGGTAATGGCTGCCTCTTGAAGAAAATCAATCATTACCGCTCAATCTCCTGACCTAGGTTTCATTCTATTGGAACTCGTCAGGAGGGAGTGGAAAACGCGCAACCCAACTTTCTTAGAGAGGAAACCAAAAAAACACAAAACCTGGAGGGGAAAGGAAATGTGTAATGAATGATAGAACACTTGGATAGGAACATGTAAAAGGAATAAAATATGTTTCTACCCACCTTTCCTGTACTCTCTTCCAAATATAATAGAGTTATCTCATAAAGAGAAAAGAGGTTTTCTTTATAGAAATAAGTTTGAAGATTGCAAGTGATAATAAAAGCTATTTAATAAAAGTAATCTGACACTATCACCACACACGCCCTAAGCACATGAATAAAAGCTTGCCAGTTACAGAAATTATGGGGTGAGGAGAGGGTGGCAGGGGGGGGGGGGNTGTTATACTCACACAGTTGAGTAGAGTGTTCGGCCTCAGAGGTTGGGCTCCTGTCTTGTTCTCATCATGGGTGTTGTGCGAGAGCAGCTCTAGGATCTGATTGAGTGCATAAAGTCGTAGCTAGAACATTAAACAGTTTGATAAAATGAAACCATGGGTAAAAGTGAACACAAGCATATAAAAATGACAAAAGTGGACAGATTTAAAAGTTATAAAAAAAAACATTATGCTAGTTTAAAAGGAAACTATACCAATATATGATAGAGACATCAAAATTTTGCAAAATGTGTTTTAACAAAATTTTACTTTTAACATAAAAATTTCTATCAAAACACATTTAAAGTTCATTGTAGTAGTTTTGAATGTAAAATAAACAGAAAAAAATTAAGCAATATTTGATATTTCCACAAAATTGACTACTTGATCATTTAAATGTGAATAATGGTAAATTTGAATGCCATTTAACTATAGCAATATCCCAATAAAAAAAAAGTTCCTTCAATCTAGTAAATATAGTTCTCCCAACTAAAGACCTTTGGTAAAGATGTGTTTTGAGTCGGTTATTACTATAACCATATTGTGACCAAAGGCAAATATTAAGAAGATATAAACTAAAAAGAAATCATGTTCAAGCACACTAAATTATATCTTCTAACTTTTAATCTTTGATTTATTTTGTATTTTCAAATTTTAGATTTAAATTTCTATTTGTTGCACTACACCATTTAAATAAGAGTTGATTTGTAACCATTTCAAACCAAAAAGAAACAATTTATTAACAGCAGTGATTATAATTTGCATTTAAAAGGTCAAATTATACATTTAGTGAAAGATTGTATCTCATTTTATTTCATCCATGTATTGTGAATTAAAAAAATGCTACAAAGTACCTCAAATATGTTTTGAAATACATTTTAATGTTCTAAGTAAATATTCGAGCGAACACGTCTCACAAAACTTCGGTGTCTCTAGCTATTCCATAGTGTAATCCCTCAAGGTAAAATTGCTATCTTTAGGTGTAAACAGGGTAGTGTACATTTTCTCCCATTTCACCCTCCTCATATCGTCAGCTTACATTAAATAGTTAAGAAGGCAGGGATAACCTTCTTAACAAAATAATTCCGCTCACCTCCGCCCTGTCGTATTGCTTATTCATGGCGAAGTACAGGACAAAAGGGTCAACGGACCATCCATTCTCAAGTTCCTCTCCTAGGAGTACTGCAGGCCTGCCAACCGGCTCCCCGCATAAGTAGTGCAACACTGACCGGCCGACAGTGTGTCTGCAATCACATGCGTGGCATTGTAACATGTCACCATTGTTTGCTTACATTTATAATTGAGATTTTATCAGGGTAATCATCATTTTACCACAATATTATAAGAAAGTAAATAGTCCTGCGGAAGGATGACATTTAATCTATTTGACGAAATCATAATTATGATAGTGAAAACATATGACGCCAATGAAAATATAGATTATTTTGAATCATGAAAATTTAATTGAAGATCTCATTACATATTAAATCAATGAAATTGTAAATTACTAGGTTACAGCTTGATGTAATTTATACACACTTCCAGTCTCCTTAACAAATAGGACACGAGTAAGTTCCAAGTTACCGAAGCCACGCCACTTCTTATGAATTCGCTTGGGTAAACCAGTCAGATCCTTGAGTCTCAAAATCAAAATCAACTCTTATTTCTTTTCTTCCGGCAACCAGAGATTGAAATAAAGTGAGAAAAATGTATAAAGGGGTGAAGTCTAAATGCATCTCTTTCATGATATTCAACCAAGAAATGAATATGACCTTGACATGCGCCAACAAAAGAGAAATATGATCATATTGACTAAGATGAATAAAAATATTAAACTATAAAATAAGAAACTGAATATTATCACATTAAGATTAATTTTAATTAATAAAGAGATAGGGGAATCAAGATCATTACAAAAATTGGGGTTGTTGACGGTTGGCACCACACTTTATAGTCAATTCTAGAGGAATGGTAGCTTCCCTTCCTCTAATATTTAAGGATATTCGAGGAATCAAGAAAATACTGAATTCAAGTTTCAAGAAAAAATGTATTTATTTATATTTTAATTTATTTTATAATTTGTTTTAAAACGCTTATGTTAAATTAAAGTTAAGACTTAGATAAAATGCTATAGACAAAATAATATAACAAAATATATAAAAATTGTGATTTAATGAATTAGACAGTTTCAAGATTGGTAGATATATTAAGTGACATTAGAATTCAAAAAGATTGATTATAATTTGCTTCTAATGAACAACAAATTGTCAAATATGACAATTTTAAATAGATTAATATAGCATCATCAAAGGAACTAAAACATAAGTTGACGACAAGTCTAAAATACAAGTAATACCTCTTAAAAATATGTTACAAAACAAAGATACCATAAAGTAAGGACAAAATAAAGTTTGAAGTTTAATTATGTTGTAGATAAAAATTATATAATTAGAATTTATTGGTTAACATCTGCCATTTAAAATTGAAATAATGTGATTATGCGTTCTTGTTACAAATATTTTGAAGAATACAATATAGAGTCAAAGGTTTTAAGTCAAATATGTTAGGTTAAGAAATTATGAAATTTTTAAAGTGATGTATAAAACTAAGCCCTATCTTATTCCAAGTCCTATTACTCCTTGTGATATCATATATGGAAGACGGTACAGGAAAGGTGGATATAAACATATAAAAGGGGGGACAAACACAATATGGCCTTTACAATGAAAAGAAGAACACAGGTCACACTTTACACTGCTGCCAATGGACAAAGAGGTAATGGATGTCTCTTAAAGAAAATTGATCGTCACCGCCCAATCCCCCGACCTAGGTTTCATTCTATCGGAACTCATCAGGGAGGAGTGTGNCACACTCCTCCCTGATGAGTTCCGATAGAATGAAACCTAGGTCGGGGGATTGGGCGGTGACGATCAATTTTCTTTAAGAGACATCCATTACCTCTTTGTCCATTGGCAGCAGTGTAAAGTGTGACCTGTGTTCTTCTTTTCATTGTAAAGGCCATATTGTGTTTGTCCCCCCTTTTATATGTTTATATCCACCTTTCTTGTGATATCAGCAATTGAAAAGTGCTGAGTTATGTTCTTCTGACATGTTTCTGCATTTAATATACAATAATTAGGGACACTGCAAAACTAAATTAAAGAACAGGTAGAAATTTGAAACTTATGTAATACAAAATCTTGATAATTGTCATTAGATTGATGAATTGTAAAATACAATTAATAAGTTTGTTTGTTTATTAAATGTATTTTACAATTCATCAATATAACGGCAATTATCAAGACTTTTGAATTACATAAGTTTCAAATTTCTTCATGTTCTTTAATTTAGTTTACAGTGCCCATGATTATAATATATTAAATACCGAGACATGTCGGAAGAATATAACTCGGCATCTTTCAATTGTTGATATCACAAGGAATAATGGGACTTGGAATAAGATAAGGCTTAGATTTTTTACATCTGTTAATTTACTTACCACATATCAAGGTATCTAACAATTACACATCTATTAGACAAAAAAAAATTCATATTAGAAATGTGATTTTTTTTTTAAATCTTGAAATTGAATAGTTGTTTCAAATTCTTGAATGTTGGATATCCTTGAGTAAATAAAATATTTAAACGGTTCATCTCTAGTAATAAGTTAATTAGTCGTGTAGAAAAGAAATACAATAAAATTTAATGGATGATAAAAAACAACCACCTAGTGGTGCAAAACATTCCCAGAAAAAAGTCCCACAAACCTGTTGCTCCCTTCAGTTTCTGGTTCGTTCAAATCACGCCCTGCCACACCAACCAAGAGAAACAAGCAGCGCTGCAACATGCTTGCACACATTTGGTCAAAATTACCAGGACTAGACACTTCAAAATGGTCACCTGCTTCACTCTCATCTGAAAAGAGAAAAGAAAGATATATAATAACAGTATGGTTTCAGCATGTCAAAGTGACAAATTTGATTTTGTCATAAAATTGCTATCTATTTTTTAAATAAATATTTTAGATTTTTTTTAACTAGCTACTATTTATTGTATACCCTTAGATTAGAATTAAATAATAATAATATTTAGCACCGCGTCTTACTACCCGTTTGGGTTATACGCTTTAAGTACTAACTACTCTAATGGATTAGGAATTGGGAAGGTTGAATTAGAGGAAGTGAACCCGCATTTGCATGGAGGGAGAGTGGAAAACCATTTAGGAAAACCCCCCCCCCAGTTCACCCGACCGAGATTCGAACCTCGATCTCCCCGTCATCGGCAGTCGAGCTTCAACACGACTAGCGCGTTAGCCAACTACGCCACCGAGGTGGGTTTAGAATTAAAGATGATGGGTCCTTCAAACCTTGGAAACTCAAGGAATTTTGAGATTCTAGAATTTGACATAAAAAAAAAGGGTTTTGATATTATAAAGGAACAACAAATGTAACATTGGATTAATTTTTTTTTTTTTAGATGTATTATGATTCCTATGGGTGATTAATTCCAACATTTTCCTATGAATAACCTAAAATCATATGCCAAAATATCTCGCAGGTTACTGGGGGGGGGAGGGGGGGGCAAGTCATGCAGCATGAATGAGAGAATCTAGAACCGCGGTATTGAATGTCAAACCCAACAGGAAAAAGAGCACTGGAAAGACCAAGACGGGATGATAACATTTGGATGGACCTGAGATAGGGTGTAATGAGATAGAATGGGTGGAATTAGCTCAAGATAGGGATAGGTGGCATACTTTTGTGAGTGCGGTGATAAACTTTTGAGTTCTTATTGTCGTAGTGTAAGTAATATGTATGAAATAAAGTGCATTGAGCAAAAACAATTTGTAATAAATGAATAAAGTAAAAACACTAACACATATTTACACACACTTCAATATTTTGATGCTATTATAGCATCTCCCTCAGGAAGTAGTACTAGTATGTGTTACTAGTACGTCTACTGATATGTGTTAGTGTTTTTATCTATATTTGTGCTCTGCTTTAACTGTCTTACTTTTATATCATTTTATTTACTACAAATTATAGTGTAAGTGTGTTCGTCCCCCTTTTATATGTTTCTATCCACCTTTCCTATACCTTCTTCCAAATATAATATAGTGTAAGTACTAAGTAAGTAGGTAACCTCTTTTACTAACCAGGTTATTTAGATTCGGATTCAAGATAAAATGAATTCGACTCATCTCTAATAGAATGTTTACACCTGTAATAACTGAAGCACAGGACCTAGGTCTAAGGCTAGAGTGTTTTAAAATGAATTATAATCACACCTGTGTCATCAGCCAGCTGATCTGCAGAGCTGTCTCCAGTAGCCTTGCCCTTTTTTCGATCCTCCTCACCACTGTTGTATCGGGCATCATTTCGAGATAGCTCCGGGCTCTTACACGATAGCAGCTTCTGTCTCACTTGGAACACCAGTTGATATATTTCCTGCAGTTCTACATTGCTGCTAGTTCTATAATAACACACAACATAGATATCAGTGAATTGAAATGGAAAGAAAATGTACACACAAATTGAAAAAATTATAATGGGATGAGAATCGGTAACATTTTCAATTTTAGTTTTATATCTTTTTCCCCCTTTTGTTTAAAAATGAGGTGGCCCAATGGCTAGATAATTTTATAATAAAGGAAAGTGATAAAACTAAAGAAAAAGGAAAAATAAACTATTAAGAGTAAATTTGATGAAGAAAGCCCACCTAGGGAAAGAGGAAAAATGTGGGAAGAGTCCAATGCACAAAGGTGACATCTTCTTCCTTTCCTTTCTTCTGTCTTCTATAGTAGAAGTAGTCACACACACATTTTAACACAAATATCATAATATTTCGGCATTGTTGCCTTTATCAAACACAAAGAANTCTGTCTTCTATAGTAGAAGTAGTCACACACACATTTTAACACAAATATAATATTTCGGCATCGTTGCCTTTATCAAACACAAAGAAGAAGAAAGTACATAGTACACAAACAATGGATTACTCCATTTTAAATTTTTTTAAAGAAACTGTTAAAAAGTAACTGTTGGTACAATGTGTTTCTAACAGTTTCTTTAAAAAAATTTAAAATGGAGTAATCCATTGTTTGTGTACTATGTACTTTCTTCTTCTTTGTGTTTGATAAAGGCAACAATGCCGAAATATTATATTTGTGTTAAAATGTGTGTGTGACTACTTCTACTATAGAAGACAGAAGAAAGGAAAGGAAGAAGATGTCACCTTTGTGCATTGGACTCTTCCCACATTTTTCCTCTTTCCCTAGGTGGGCTTCATCAAATTTACTCTTAATAGTTTATTTTTCCTTTTTCTTTAGTTTTATTACTTTCCTTTATTATAAAATTTTTCCCCCTTTTATATGTTTCTATCCACCTTTCCTGTACCTTCTTCCAAATATAATTAATCTAATGATAGCAATTTTTAGATGTAATAAAAGAAATTTCTTTTATAAATATGTCACAGCGTCTACAACCTTTGCCGGAAAAAAATCAGGCCTGTGGACGTGTTTTAAATTCATCTACGACTGAGAAACGTATGTTAAAAACTGCCAAAATAAATATCTCTAATTTAAGTTTATATTAAAACTTAAAATGCATAAATTTTAATGCATGAAAATACGCTCTCCTTTATTTCTGATAAATCTATGGTGACATTAAAAAGTAAGTCACCTGAATTTGTAATCTAAATAGCCAAAGATTAGAGATTAGTGGCACTTACATTTTCTTGGAAACGACTGCTCGAAGAAGGCCAGAATGTTTCAGAAAGGCAACAAGCACCGCTGACATTAACGTCTCTATTTGCACTTCGCTGACAGCGTCACAAGTGTCCCAATCACAGGACTGAGCATACTCGACCAAATCAAGATATATCATCTCAGGATCTGACAAAACCTCCTGCATGGTTTCATCCAAAATAAACTCTCTCTGCTCAGCACAATCACATTTGTAATCCACTAAAAAACCAAAACAAACAACTCCACTTTACATTAACTTAGTTCGGAATAAAGTAGGTGGCTGTATATTTGTCAAGAAATATGGAAAATAGAGTGCATTCACCACCACAGTTTACTTGAATGACAGCTCAAAAAGTTACTAGAAATAATCCCTAATGCATCGCTACACCAACAGATGAAATCTGTCACTTTGGATAACTGTAATGTAAACAAATGGTAATGGTATGAATGTAATAGTTAACCACAGTAATTTAGGCCAATATTATTTATATTTATTTGAGGTCGGGCACAAAGCTTATTTATCATTTTATTCCACCCCAAAAAAATTATTATTCACAGCACTTTCACAAACACTCTTACAAATATAGCTTCAAAATGGCGACCAACGAACTTAAATCATATGAATGATGATGACGCAAACAAGTTCTTTACATAGGTGCACCCATGTAGATGATAAAAATATTTTGAAATATGATTAAATAATCACTTAATCATGATATAATTTACTCTATATATTTAAAAAAAAAGGAAAAGTATTTTCTCTTTTCCAAGTAAATACGATGCCGTTATTAAAGAATATTAATGTACGCACTATATTAGACATTAATGATAACATTTCAAAATGAGGAATGAGTACTTTTGATTATGTTTAAAATATTGTTTCGGATAAGATAAAAAGAAATTACTAAAAGTAAAGAAATAATGTGAGAAAACTTAAGTTTGTGTTACTTTAAATGTAAAATATAACACATAATTAAAAATGTTTTTTTATCATTTATCACATAAGAGTAATCTTTTATAAGTGTTGGCAATCCAAAACCTAAACATATGATTTTTCAACTGTCGTCAAGATAAAAATCTTATGGTGAACAGACTCTACACCATTTAGGTTTCTAGCTAGTTTAGAATAAAAAAGGGAATAAATGAGCTGGCACATTTTCCTTCTAAAATATGTTGATGACCCAGTCCAACAAATATTAATACAATTTATAAATTACCAAATTTATATTTGGAGGGATAGCCAAGTGCTAACACACTTAATTGGGTTATACTGGAGTAGAAATGGTTTGGATAAAACACTAAAAAACACATTTTCATGGACAATCTTTCAGTAGTACTATTACAAGTAGCTTTTTTAGTTTACTTTATTAACCTGAAGAAGCTGCCTGTGACAATAAAAACTTGTATTTAAAAATTTAGTTTATGATTTCAGCATTTTATCTAAACAATTACCACTCCAGTATCACTCAGGTAAGTATGCTGGTTATCTGTCCAAATTCAAACCATGATTTAGCCTAGTTCTCTATTTTAAAGAAAACTTATAAATTTTTTAATTTAATTAAATTTGATTTAGCACATCTTACTACCCGTTCGCGTTATAAGCTTTTTATAAATTTTCGGCTTTGTTTATTTTTAAACTCCTATACTCGAGAGGAATGTACAAGAAAGAGTGATGGAACAGACAGGTTGCCAAATAATGCTCATTAGTAATCAATGTTGATCTGTTAGAACTCTTAAAAAGTATCAAATATTCAAGGCAACTTACTAAAATTCTTTAAAGAAAAAAATAATACAATAAGGAAAAACATATATAAAAAATGACCAAACAAAATGATTAAACATGAAAAAACTGTTGATTAAAACAAAACAAAACAAAACTTTAAAAATAAATAAAACCAATTATAAAACACAGCTATATAAGAAACTGTTTGGGGTGTGTATCTGTGGGGGTAAAAGAGAGTAAGGCAAGGGTACATGCATGGGTATGAGAGAAAGTGTGTGTGAATGAGTGCGTTAAGGATAAATAAAAGTGCAAATGGCCCTAACCTTGTTTGTTTGTTTTTTTAATACAAATATAAATATGAGATATACAAAGTATGATAATTAGAAGAAAAAAAAAAACTTTAGCATCGCGTCTTACTACTCGTTCGAGTTATACGCTTATGCACTAATTACACTAATGGTTTAGGTATTAGGAAGGTTTAATTGAGAGGAAGTGTACATATATTTGTGTGGAAGGAGTATGGAAAACCATTTTTAGAAAACCACCCTCAGTGCACCCGGCCAGGAATGAACCTTGATCTACTAGTCTTCGGCAGTCTAGACCAAAATCTGAGTAGCGCTTTAGACCACAGGGTCAGTGAAGCGAGTTAATTACTTAAATGTATCAATAAATTAAGACAAGTATATACTAAGCAATAATAAATAAATATTCTATAAACTTAAAGATGCAATGAAGCTTTAAAGAAGTCATGAAAGTTTTAGTGTTCAATGTTTCACTTGTTCAAATATATGATGACCAAAAAGTAATTTCTGTTACCTTGGTTGATTTTACACAAAGGCACTGGTATATCTTTGTATTTGCATTTCGATTGTGCATGAAAAGGTTGGCTTCTTTCCTTGGAGAAATTTATTTTGCGGCTCCATTTCTTTGATTTTCCGTGGGAAGCAAACGCAAGTTGCAGACAGAAAGCAGCCTCTTGGGAAACTTGCAACATGAGGCCGTCTAATTGACGATATGACTCTTCGCTAGGCGTGAGCGAGTTGAAGTTGATGTTGATGTTCTCCAGTAGTGCCACTGGAACACGATCAGTGAGATCAAATAAAGTAAACAAAATTTGCTACGTTGATTTGGTTTAAATTAGGAGGGATAGCCAGCAAATTTAAATAAGTGATAAGGATGTTAAAATCACATCTGGAACCCCCCCTCCATCCCCCCCCCCCCCACCCCCCCCCCACA
>CABEEJ010000783.1:194701-217498 GCA_901482245.1 Timema douglasi
CCCCCCCCCCCACCATCCCTCCAAAAAAACCTACCCAGGATTAAAAACTGGACCTCGCCAGCAATTATGACTGAGAGTAGTGTAGATCTAATACCTTAGAGGTTTTAAACTCACTTGATCACAAGGGTCACACTGAAAATTGAAAACACTGAGAGGGCCATAATTCAAATATACAATACTGTCAGCATCTTAGAAAAAAAAATCAATTTTGAAATCATAAATAAAAGAAAATTAAGATTACAGGTAGAATTTTAAGGGCTAACCTCTATTTTTATCACACGTATGAAACCTCTTATTTGCAGCAATAATTTGAGTCCTAGATTTTGAATATTGTGTTGACATCACTTCCATATTTTATGACTAATGTATCCTTAAAAATGACTGCTCAAAAGTCTTTGAACCTTTTCATAGAAGAAAACCACTGTTCACAAACTTCTGTGATGTCAAAATTTGCAAATATTTGGTGCGCAAATTGAACACTATTTTATAATAAATCTTTAGAGAGTGAAAAGTAACATTTTGGTGCTTATGTGGTGGGTATGGTAAAAGATTTTTTCTCTTAGCACCGCATCTTACTAATCGTTCAGCTGATATGCATATGTACTAATTACACTAATGAGTTAAGAGATAAGAAATCTTGAATTTAGATGAAGTGTACCCACACTTGCAAGAAAGGAGAATAGAATACCTTTCGTAACCCAATGGGGATTCGAACCACAATGTCATCAGCAATCTATTCTAACACAAAAGTGACACCTTAAATTATGCGAACACCGAAGCAGGTAGTTAAAGTTCATGACTTAGAGGAGAATTTTGTCAAAATGAATTTAACAAAAGTGACCATTGCTCACCCAGGTTTGTGTCATACTTGTCGAGTCCCCATGAGAAGAGTGTGTCGCTCAGCCAATGGCGAGTCTTCTGCTCGTTGACTGACAAGGGTGTTTCAATGAGCATCTCGCCGAGACTCTTGCCCACCAAGAGGCCACACGTTCGCTCCATGTCCACCAGCCACAGCCACGAGTGCTCTGCAAGGTCACTCGGTGTTGGCGTGTCGGCCTCTGAACAACACACAGCCCTTGCAATATTAGGAATGTCAACCATCGATATAACAAAGTGAAAGGGTAAACCCATATTTCATCAATGATACATTTTCCGGTCATTCCAGGAATCGAACCTGGGATTCTTAGCTCAGTAGAAATACAGGTTAACGACTGAGTTAAGGTGTCAGATATCTTGATTATCTATACAGTTAGAATTAATTCAACATTTTTTTCTTTATTTGTATTAAACGAGTTGATTTTTCCTTATTTTTATTAAACCTGTATGCTGTTTTTTTTACGGATAAATGCAACTTCAAAAAGTGAAAAAAGGTCAAGAGTAATATTAAGGAAAAGAGGCCATCTTAATACCACAGTTTATTATTCCCAGACCAATGAAAGTCAATATATTGAATGATACATTTATCTATATTTTAGGGAAAATTGCCATTCTTACAATACATTGTCACGTTAAATCGGAGAATTGATAACAACAATTGGAGATTTTAAATATCAGGCGTGTGTGAAGCCCACTTTTTAAATTCAAAGCGAGTTCGAATATAATATATGAAATATTCTCGAAGCCAAATTAAAGTTAGAATATTTTTGTTAGTGTTTTTATGCTTGAAAGATTATTAAATTGTGGTTATTTATCTGTATAAATTTATATACTAAGCTCACTCGGAAAAAGTTTATGGCACATATGTTTGTAATATTTTATTCTAATATGGTAAATCAAGTTATTGTCTTTAGTTGTCCAAGAAATGTTTACTATTGCATAAGGTCAACCATGACTTTCCAAAACTATTACTGTGGAACCGATAAGCTAAACCTTCAACAACAATTCCTCTATTTTTCTACTGGCTGACACTGACTACAACTCCGATTCCAACTCCTTCGGAAATGGCTTAAGTATATTAATCAGCAATAACAAAGTAATTGCGGTAAAATGCTCCAATGCAGAATAATTCATTGTAAGCCTCTGTGACAAGGTGAATTAATATTTGAATAAATTTGTCAATACAAATTACAAAAATTGGTCCTAAATAGCAAAACAAATCTAAAGTGTTGTTGTCCTCATCGTCCAACCTGTGGCCGGGTCAGTTTAGTAAAATATCTCCATCTTCATCTATCCTTTCTCCTTTAATTGCTTCCATTATTCTCATTTCACTTGCATGCTTTCTGACATCTGCTCCTCTCATCTCTTTCTTGGTCTCCCTTGTGGTCTTTTTCCTACACACTTCATCTCCAGCATTATCTTTGGTATACTTTCCTTTACCATTCTCACTACATGCCCAAACATCTGTCTTGCTTCCTCTACTAGCTCATCTACTTCTTGTTCCCCCACTTTTTTCTGGATAACTTCATTCCTAATCTTTTTTTTCCTCGATAGCTAACGCACTCCTCACAAAGGCCTTCACTTTCCTAGTCTCTCTTACATTCACTATCCATGTTTCTGTGACATATGTAATAATGAATACAAAGCACACTCTATATAACACTTCCTTATGCTTCAAGGGCACTTCTCTTCTCCATAGCAGGTGTATGTTGTAATATTATAAGTTTTGATTTTTAAGCCAGAATTGGTACATTTTTATCAACTCCAACTCTCCTTCCACTCAAAACTTCTTTTGACTCCACAACCCTGCTTAGAAGATTTTTTAAAATATCATGAACACACTTAAACCATCTTAGTTTGTTACTTACATAATCGGAAAATTCTTTGATTACAAAAAATTGTTAATAGCTAAACACTTATTTTTTAGCTTAGCTTCTTACTACCTGTACTGGTTGTACACATATGTAATAATTATGCTAATGTGTTAAGGATGATAAAGGTTAAACTGAGAGGAAGTGTATTTGTATGGGGGGAGAAAGGAAAACTATTTATGAAAGACCACCACACCCGAGCCGGATTAGAACCTCAATCTCTCCGTCATCAGCAGTCTATTATGAGAATGACACCTTAAGACTATTCAGCCACTGAAACAGATTAAATCATTGTTAATGACATTATGAACTTACCTGATGCGTGGTCCTCTTCAGATTGTGTTGGAAGCAGCAGGTTCAGATGGTCCATGGGCGTGAGTAAGTTGAGCATACTGAACAGCATACTTCGTTGGAAGTATGACCCAGGAATCAGCAGAAGAGAATGGAGAATCTTAGAGAGCATCGAACCAGCCAACGATTGGATCAAAATATCTGTACGCACAAATTATGTTTATCATTCGGGATTATCAATACCATATTTTAATTTATTTCTCCTACCCTTACTCCTTTCCCACTTTACTTTACAAAATACACAACATTTTGAAAATAATTGTATATCTTTGAGGTTAAAGTTGTAATGAAATATTTTTAAATTTTAATAAACTTTTAGCCTAGACATTAAGGATGCAAAAAAAATAAATTATAATACCTTTAGGGAGGGGGTTTTGAACTTTTTTCCCCCAAAGTCCCCCCTTCCACTTGGTTCAGCCTTGGTAATAATAATGTAAATATCTACACGTTATGAAAAATAAGTAAAAATATGGGTTTTAAATAAAAGAGAGGGGTGAAATAGGTGTATTTCATGGACAAAGTTATGTAGAAATGGGGTGTTTTGTTGGGGGAGGAGGAATGAAAATCTTTTTAAAAGTGTGTAATGTAATTAAGTAACAGAAGAAGGAAATTGTCCAAAATAATGCAGAGACATTGGTAGCAGAGCAAGATAATAAGTTATTAGGCCTCTTTTTGACCGAAGAGCCACTGGATCAAACTTTAAAGTCAGTTTGAAATGTTTGGTGTTACATTTTCCCTCCTGGCAAGTGAAGTACTTATTTTGTTCTGTAAAACACACACTCTCCGTACTCTCATGAAATAAAATGTTAAAGTCAACCAGTCAAGAACAATTAATAAAACCAAATGACTTAACGTAAACTTACCGTAGAGCTGGTTGAGAGAGTTGGGGTATTTCTGAGCGATGCGGGCTGCATGCTCAAATATGTCACTGGCCAGAGGCAGGAGCAGCCGTAAGTGATTCTGCAGCAATTTGGTGCTCCATGAGAGCTGAGAAAAAAAACCACTAAAAGCTACTGAATACTTATTTACACTCATCTAGGGGTGTGTTAAGTTTCAGATTTTGCTTTAACTCTATAAGGAAAACCTCTTTTCGCTTTATGAGGTAATTGTATTATATTTGGATTACCTCATAAAGCGAAAAGAGGTTTTCCTTATAGAGTTATATCATTATATATTCGCGTGTTTGTCCTTTTTGTTATACCTTTTATTTGTTCCTATCTATGTGTTCTATCATTCTTTACCATTTTCATTTTTTCTCCTCTTTTGTGTTTTTTTTTCTCTCTTTTAGGAAGTTGCGTTGCGCGTTTCACACTCCTCCCTGATGAGTTCAGATAGAATGAAACCTAGGTCGGGGGATTGGGCGGTGACGATAGATTTTGCTTAATAATTGCCAAGCTTCACCGATAAAACTATCAAACGCTAAAAATATACATTTATGTGGACCTGTTGCCAGCCTGTGATTATGTAAATTACAGATTAATGTTCATCTGAAAAAATATTCAAGTAATTCAATAGAATATTGTTACAATGTTGTAAAACTGTTGTTACACTAACATGATTTATCAACTTAGGAGTTGAGCTCGGTGGTTTAAGGGTAAAGTGCTCGATTTAGGACCCAATGTCCGTAGGTTCAAACCCAGCCAAGGTTGACAGATTTTTCTTGAGTAATAAAAATGCATAGCACAACTTATTTTGGAGGGGAAGTAGAGCCATCAGTCCCAGGTCGATTGTGGTGTGTAAAAGAACTCTGGAAGTTATGTGAAAATACCTTTCTCGTCAAAATTAGTAGGCCCTTTTGTTATAGATTATAGAAATTCTCGTGTAGGGATCCAATCAGTAGGTTCAGAAAGTGCCCGTTAACTAGCTTGGATTAAAAAAAAATCAGCTTAGGACCAAATATTTTAAAGAATTTTGCAATACACATTTTTATCATCAATTGCATTTACTATCTTAAGTTATATAAATATGAACAATAATTTTTTTCCCAGCCTAAAACCAATTTAAAATAAATTTGGCCTCGGGAATATTTCATATATTCAATTTGGACCTGCTTCGAATGGAAAAAAGGGGGCTTCTTACTCACACTTGGCATAGGAATAATTTTAAGGCATCAATAATGAAACACCTTTTGTAAGTTTAAAAAAAATTGTTGTCTCTTTCATTTAACCTCACAAAACTGTTTAAGCTATAGTTAAGTTTACTTTAAGAAATTCCTAAGTGTCAAAGTAATAACAACCAGTGCTGGGTTAAAAAAAAAACAGTTATAGTAAAATTCAATTAAGCTTGCATGGCTCTAAAGATGGCTGTTTGTCAACATCATCTTATAACATGTCGCCTTTGATAAATGGAGAGAGTCAACAGATTCACTAACTAAATTGGCCTCCTGGCCCTGAGCAGCGCAAAAGGCGAGTACGTGTGTCTGAAGTGACGACAATAAGTCATGCAGGTGACACACCGGGTTGATCGCGACTGCCATCTCTACCTGTCCCTTCTCGAGACTCTTCTCAAGGTCATTCAGACAATCCTCCTGGGGGTGGGGGAAATAGACAATTTTCACAAATTATTTAATGAATACATGATTTATATTTACTAAAGAAATATCACAGGTGCCCACTCCAATCTAAATTGTGTATTATTTTCACTTTAATGGTTCTGATGTTAATAATCTTGATGAATTCACTGAGGCCCTTTTCGGTAACCAAATGGTTTAAGTTAGGGGAGTCAAACTCGATTGATCATGAGAGCCACCTAAGAAATTAAAAATATTTAGGGGATGCATTAAAACAAATGCAACCATATCAGCAGATTTTGTAAACAGAGCATCAATAAGTATATTTTTACTCAAGAAATAAAATTTTGATTGAATTAAATAGTAGGGTTAAATCTTTATTTATTTATTTTACTTTGAAATATTCGTAGTTTGGATTAAGCATTAAAAAAATAAATTGCTTAGCTACAAAGCTGCAAAATGTTCTGGGTTGGATGAAATCAAACGTGAGTAGGATCAACATTCCTGAATACTGTATTTCTACAATATTTATAGAAATAAAAAAAATCATACTGCATTGTATGACGGTTCATCATTAGTTCCACGGACTGTGAATTTGACATGCCTGGACTAAGGTGTCACTCTCGTCTTAAACTGGTCTGTAGATGACAGGAAAATCATGATTTAAATCCCCCATCATGTGTGCTGTGGGTGGTTTTTTTCTAAATGGTTTCCCACTCTTCCAACAAAATGTGGATACATTTCCTCCCAAATTCAACCTTGCTCATCACTAGCACATTAGTATATATAATTAGTACATTTGTGATTGTGTATATAGCCCCAACAAGGAGAGTGGAACTTTCTGAGAAGCTTGCTCGAGTTTGTCTTAGATTGAAAAAACTTTTTTTTTTAGCTCCATGTCTTACTACCCATTCGGGTTATACGCTTTAAGTACTAATTACGCTAATGGACTAGGAATTAGGAAGGGTGAATTAGAGGAAGTGAACCCGCATTTGTGTGGAGGAAGAGTGGAAAACCATTTAGGAAAAACCACTCCCAGTTCACCCGACCGAGATTCGAACCTCGATCTCTCCGTCCTCAGCAGTCAAGCTCAACACGACTAGCGCGTTAGCCAACTACGCCACCGAGGCAGGTGAAAAAAACTTGATCATGCAGACATTGGAAGAGAGTTATCGCATAAAGTGGGCAGCTTATCCAAGAACTAGCCTGCCACAATAAATACAGTGTATGTACTGACTGTGTGTGAGCTGAGGTTTCTTAGCAATGTCTTCATCAGCACTTGAGCCAGGTGCAGATCATCATCGTTGCTCAGTCGACTCTTCACTTCCTGAGTGTGCGAGTACCCAAGCAGAGAAGACACGTGGGCGTGATCTTCCAGGCTAGTGAGTATGATACCCAGCAACATTTTCTGAAACGTTAAGAATTTATTAGGGAGAGTATCCAAACACTTAACTTCTTTTAACAATTTGAGAACCTGCTTCGGTGGCCACATGGTCTAAGGTGCTACTCTTACAATAGATTAGGGTGCCCACGACAGGGTGATCAAGGTTCAATCCCGGTCAGGTGTACGGTGGTTTCTCTCACTCTGTCTCTCCAAACAAATGCAGGTATACATTCTCTAAATTCAACCGTCCTCATCCCTTACCAATTCGCATAATTAGAACATAAGCGTAAAACCCAATTGAGAAGTAACACACGGTGAAAAAAAAAATATATGTGCAAACCCACAAAAGTGGGAATGAGAACTAAAATGTCAGTCTAGTCTTGTTTGATTTGCCAGTGACAGGGAGGTTGAGTTTCAAATCCCAGTTGGGATTCTATTAAATAAAAATGGAATGCTCTTTGGTTATGGATACAGCATTCGCCAACATCATATTTCATTTAGTTGTAACATTTCACCTGCACTTGGGAATCAAGCAAGGGACCCTCGAATTAACACGCCAATGCTCTAATACCGAGCTATCTGGGATTCTTCCCGTGCTCTGCTCGAGCCAAGAATGAATCCTGTATAGATTAGCAGCACAGCATTGGCGCACTAAGCCGAGGGTCGCAGTTTCGAAACCCGTTTTCAGGTGTCATTTTCCTAGTTAGTTTCACACACAAACGTGAATACAATTTCTCATTCCTACTCCATCAGTGTAAAGATGTTAGTTAATAGCTCGGACAGGTAATAAGATGGGAAGTATGGAAATAATGTGAGAAAAGTTAAATTTGAGTTTTAAATTTTGCACATTATAAATAAAAATAAGAACAACCCGAGCCGCCACCTCACAAAAAAAAAGGGGGGCAATTTAGATGTTATATTCAACTGGATACTGAATCACTTGCACCTACTCCTTAAGTTACAGAATGTGTTTATTTTTAATTTCCAATGGTCGTTGACCTTACAAATTTATTGTTTGGGTTATATATGAAGCTACAAGTAGCTTTGGCCTAGTCAATCAAAATTATCTCTGGAAACTGTGTACTCAAAATAATTTTATTTGTGGTAAGGATGGGCGGGAATGACATTTTTATATCGGGAACGGGGCCGGAAATGAGTCAAAATATCGAAATTGGGACAGGAACGGGAAATTATAAAAATGATGCTTTAGATTAATTCTAGACTAAACATATATTTTGTTTTTATATAAATATGGTATTACTTGTAAAACCGTCGATATTATTATATTATAATATATCATAAAAACATAATAATATAGATAGGGGTGTGCAAATAGAATTTATAATGAAACAATTAATAGCAACATTTTGAACAAATTTTGAATAATACAAATCGAATAATTAATTTTAATACATTATTTTTATTAGTTAATCTTGTTTGAAAATGGTGTTTTATATTTAAATACATATTGGAAGAGTGCTCTCTATTCTAACACCCCTTAACGGCTATCTAGGTTTGAAACACCTTAAATATCCTTCAGGTCCAACCCATAAAGGTTATCTAGGTTTCAAAACCTCTTAAATGATCTCTAAGATTGAAACACCTTAAATATTTGGGGTATATTTCCCGCCCGAACCCTTGCTGGGGAAGGGTCTTTCCTTCCCTGAGAATGGATTTATTCCCAACCTTTGCCCAAGGGTTTGAGATCCTGCCCACCCCTAATTCTTCGTAGAGTTGGATAAAATCCACTATTTTACAAATCCAAATCTCTAATTTACCTTAAAATTCCGAATCTTAAAAAAATAAATGAATATAAGAGTAAATATAATAGAATAAAAGAAAATACAAATAGTAACTAAATGTTAACATTATGTTTTTTTAATCCATTCATTTTATGACAAGTTAAGTATTAAATTACCGGTCTGGGGCCTAGTTGTTAAGATCGTTTATAATTGGTTCTGATCTACTAATAAACAGTATTAGAGTTCTAAGATAATTTTCCCAAGAAAAAAAAAAGAAAAAAAAACAACATAATAGTCTCTAATCTAAATAATCTTTAAGGATCCACGGGATTCAAGCGTCCCAACCCTAATTTTTAGACTAGCCAAAAGTTATTTAGATGTTTACCTGGCCATTAGAGAGTTTGGAGACATTCGGCAATAGTGTGTGAAGCAGTTCCATCCGTTCCAGTAAAGGTGGCAGCAGCATTGGTGCACCTATATTCAAGGTCTCGTTCACCGCTGACTTAACACTGGGCGGAGTGTTGATGTCCACCATCCTGATAAAACAAACGGTAATAATACTTAGCACCGCGTCTTACTACCCGTTCGGGTTATACACTTATGTACTATTTACACTAATGAGTTAGGAGTTGGGTGGGTTGAATATAGAGGAAGTGAACCCGCATTTGCGTGGATGGAGAGTGGAAAACCATTTATGAAAACCATCCCAGTTCACGTGAGCGAGATTCGAACCTCAATCTCCCCGTCCTCGGCAGTCTAGCTCGACACGAATCTAGCGTGTCAGCTAACTATGCCACTGATGTGGGTATAAAACAAACACAGTGTATATTTGTACTCAAGGAACTATACCTGCAGAATTCAGGCTGTCTTTATTTCTCATCAGTCATGGACATCTATGGGGTACATCATGGAGAAAAACAGTTATTTTAAGTGTTAAGTAAGCAAATAAAAAAGGCAAAAGAGGTTGTTTCAAACAGCCATGGCAATGACAATAGAGAGCAGTACACAAATTAGATATTAAAACATACAGTGCTTAAGCATTTCTCAAAAGGTAAAGAAAGGACTTTGATAAAGCCTCATTTTCATTGAAAGAACCTCTTTTTTTTTACAACCATTACTAAGCATGCTTATACAGTGAAATCAATACATAGCAGACACCTTCCTGGACCAAAAAACTGAACTTACTATTCTTTCAATAGAACCTCACCCCCTTATTATTGATGAAAGTAATAGAGTCTATTGGTGACCTGGTGGTCTAGGGGTAAGGTGTCAGACTTCTATGCTGGCGGCCGGGGTTCAATCCTCGGTCCCGGCAAAGATTTATCTGATTACCAAACCCTTCCTTCACCTCTGACAAGACATCTTGTGAATGTGTGGAATGCCAGGCCTCCACCGTGGTTCGGATTCCCCGTTAAACTGTAGGTCCTCCATTTCATCTCACAATCACCCTACCATTACACATTAGCGTAAGTGCGTATAACCCGAACGAGTAGTAAGACGCGGTGCTAATAATAATAATAATAATATAATAGAGTCCGCTAGCAGCCATCCCTCACCTCTCTCCTATGAACAGAACAAAGTACAAGGCTGTCTGCCACGAGGCTTGGCCTGGTTCCTCAGGAGAGATACAGCAAGTGGTTACCTGAACAGTAATTGTCTCAGAGGTTTAGCCTGGCTCCCCAGGATGGATGAAGTCAGCCCCCCTTTGAGCGCTAATGATAGGTGAGAGCTCAGGAGCTTCAGACAAAGACGCACAAACTTGTGGTGTTCTCTATGGAGAAAACAATACATAGACACCATTTATTATTGTAAATAAATCTTCGAAATTTTATCTTAAAAACAATTAATTTGTTGGAGAAAATTATCAAATAAAACTTATGTTTATCATAAAAATGGTTTTATAGCATTTGAAAAAAAATCACAAATATCCTTATAAAAAATGTTTACATAAATACTTTCCCACTTTCATCGAATGTATTAAGAAGACACTTGTAAATTATTTCTCGTTAACTGTGAAATAAAATATTTTAATCAAGAATGGGTCCTCGAATCTTTCAAATAACTCAAATCCTTAAGGATATTCAAGATTCGAGGTTTTCCTTGAAGAGATATATATTATATTATAATATATATTCGCATCCAATGTCGATTCCCTGTGTTTATTCTTAATGTTATTCCTTTTACATGTGTCTAGCTAAGTGTCCTATCATCCTTTACCAATTTTCTTTTTCTTCGTTTTGTGTTTTTTGGGTTCCTTTTTTAGGGAAGTTGTGTTGCACGTTTCACAATCCTCTCTAATAAATTCCAATAGAATGGCACCTAAGTCAGGGGATTGGGCGGTGACGATCAACTTTCTTAAAGAGGCAGCCAATACCTCTTTGTTCATTCCCTTTTGTATGTTTTCTATCCACCTTTACTGTACCTTATTCCAAATATATCTCAAATAGCGAAAAGAGATTTTCCTTAAAGAGATATATTATATAAAAATACCATGCAAACTTTTGATATTATTCTCAGTTTTCTTTGTTAAAAAAACTAAAAAAAGTAAAATTTAAGTTGATGTTATTGCTCATAAATTTTATTCACAAAGTTATAGTTATTTTAGTAAATTCCAATCAAATCAACATGTTCTTGACCACTTATGCCTAGAGTTTGAGGTTTGCAAGATTTACTTTTTCAATTTGAAGTAAACTTTAATCGAATATATTAAATATTCTTGAAGCTGAATCCAACTTAAAATATGTTCCGTTAACTGTTGTTTTATGCTTGAAAAATTATTGTATACATTTATATGACTGTATGAACTAAAACTACTTAAAAACATATTGTTACACAACTGTTTGTAATATTTATTATTTAGTTTAATTCTGATGAATCAAGTTGATAACACAATTTACAAATTCAATCAAGTTAGATTTTTTTCATATTAATGTTTTGAACTGTACATAACAGCTCATAATGACAATAAATGACCATTAATGGTGAAGATTTGTTAAGTGTCAAAGCCAGATGTTTTTTGGAAACAAAGTTTAAGTTTCAAAGCTTCGCACACCCTTAATAAGAGTATAACCTTATGGAATTGGGAACTTTTTAAACAACTCACTCGGGTGTTGAGAAAGGTTGAGGACACTTGTCTTCGAAGCTGTTGCAGTACTTCACTACAAACTGCCGCAACAGTGAGAACGTTCCTTCTTGGAGCTCCACACAGAACGGCCGCTGCCATGTCACTACTTGCCTGCGAAAGTTTGAAAGAGCTCTAGAACACATTCATCTTAGAGGGGTCAATCTTATAACAAAAACGGCACAAGTTTTTCTTGGACGCATATTAACCTTTGAGCTGTGGATTTAGACTTGCAAAAGAACAGCAAATCCCATGCTTCGGTAGTCACATGATTTAACACATCACTCTCATGTTAGACTGAATTGCCAATAACGAGGAGAGATTCAAATCCTGGTCGGATGTATTGAAGATGAGTTTTCCTAAATAGTTATCCACTCTCCCGCTATTAAAATGTATGTAAATTTTGTTTAAAATTCTACCTTCCTCATCCCTATTATGTTAGCGTGGTTATCATTGTATGCATCGAGACAATCCAAACAAGTACTAAGACGGTGTGAAAATAAACCAAAGCGAGAATAGCAAATCACCACTCTTAAATGTGGCCAGACTCCTTGAAAGAATAAAAGTTTTTTTAAAAACTGTGTTTTACTGCCTGTTTGGGTTGTATGCTTATATGTTATATGTCAATAACACTAATGTGTTAGAGATGAGGAAGGTTGAATTTAGAGAAATTGTACTTGCATTTACATGGAGGAAGAGTGAAAAGCCATTTTAGGAAAATTAACATCAGTACACCTGACCAGGATTTGAACCTCGATATTCTCATCAAAGTCAGTTCAGTTTATTGCGAGAAAGCGAGTAATTTAATAGTTAACTTCAAATAATCAGCTCCAGTGGGCTACTAGTCGAAGGCATCAATCTCGCAATAGACTGTACTGCTGATGAAAGGGAGACTGGAAATCAATCTCGCAATAGACTGTACTAGCGGGGGTATTTACAACATGGTTCTCCACACTCCCTAAACTCTAATGTGGATACACTTCCTCTAAATTCAACCTTATTCATCCATTACGTTTTAGCATAATTGATACATATGCATATAACCCGAATGAGTAGTAAGCCACGGTGACCAAAAAATCACATCAAATAGTCCCTCGGAGGCTGTGTACCTGTCTGCCGGAAGCGCAGTCCAGAACACACTGTGTGAAGTCCCCGCGGACACCTGGTTGACTGAGATGCCGTCCAGTCCCATCACCTTGCGTGGCCTCGTGATGGGGCTGGTGGAGTGGCCCTGGCCGCACTGACCCATCGAGTTGTTACCCCACGCATACACCTCGCAGTCATGCGTTAAAGCCAGCACATGCGAGTCCCCGATGGCCACATCAATCACACGCACCGATGACAATTCCTCGACCAGCTGAGGCACCAGGCAGGTCGTTTCCCCAACAGTCAAACCCAAGCAGATGCCAAAGCCCCATGTGTACACCTGGAATCAGTTTGAATCTTGTTCTAATCCAAGCATGTCCAACCTACGGCACTTTTCTTCGCCACAGCAGGTCTCTTAAACTAACCACTAAATTGAATATATGATAGTAATCATAAATGTATTATAACAATTAAAAATTAAGCATTTAGATAATATCTCTATTTCCTATAATGACTTAAGCTTTAATGTAGTAATTTAATTTAATATTTAGCACTGCGTCTTACTACCCGTTCGGGTTATACGCTTTTTAATGTAGTAAATTGAACCAATTATGTTTACCATGGTTTCTAAGATTTGAAACTAAGATTAGAGGTTCATAAATAAAATGAATGTTGGTAAAATATCGAATTTGATCCATCTATAATTTATGCTTGAAAAAAATTTGACCCAATATCTATATTTTTATATATATTACTGTCTCCAGCCTGTGGCGTGGGTCAGTTTTATATTCAAGTCATATATTTTCCACTACCGGCTTGCCTGTCTTAGCTTCATGTGTATTATAATCAAACTTAAGAATAGGACAGGTAGAAAATCCAGTCCCGTGGTCCTTAATTCATCACTGTGAAAGGGTAAACCCACATTTCACCAATGATAAATTTTTTTTGCCATGCCAGGGATCGAACCAGGGACCCTTAGCTCAATAAACAGACACGCTACCGACTAAGCTAAGGTGTCGGATTACTATATTTATACCACCACGTCTTACTACCTCTTTAGGTTACACACATACTCAATATATTATTTGATGAAATTACCATGATTTAATTATATTAATAAACTTTTTGTCTTTTGTCAAAATCCGGTAACTGAAAATAACAACCACAAAACTAAGAGTATATCTCACAACAAATTTCAATTGTATGTTATATTTTACTAAGATAAATATGTTTGACGATCCAAAATTATAACCACATAAAGTGAGAAGATACAATATCCTCACGACCGATCATACAACACAGTTTGTATTTAGAGAAATGTTTCAATCTAAATAACAATATTAAGTAGAGAGAGTTCTAAAACATGATTTTACAAATTCAATTTACGAATTTAAATCTTCATTTTACCTTCAAATTTTGGGAAAAAAATGTAACCATAAAATAAAATAAAAAATTAATAGAAAAATAGAAATTAGCAATAGTAACTAATTGTAAACTTTTTTTTTTGCTTTTTTGCTTTACATTCATTATAAAATTTATAATTTAGGTTCAGTGTTAAATTAATGGTCTAGGGTTTGGTTGTTAAGTTTTTCCTATAATTAAGTTTGGGGTGAGCTACCAATAAGCAGTATTTGAGCTCTAAAACAAAGAAAAATTCAAAATTTAAAAAAAACCATATTTATAGTGTTTTTTTTTAAATCATAAATTTGTATTTTCTTGAATCCTCATAAATCAAATATCCTTTAGGATTCAAGGATTCCATTCCTCATATAAATATTACGTAAGTACCTGTCCATTAGATGTGAGGGCCAAGGAGAACTGGCTCCCGGCGGCCACCTTCCTTATTGTCAACCCTTGCAAGGCCTCTATGACTTTAGGTCGGGATATCTTGGTGGTATCACCGTGGCCTAACTTGCCGTTGTCTCCAGAGCCAAACGCCCACACTGTGCGTCCGTCCTCCGACACGGCGAGAGTGTGGGCGCTGCCGCAAGCCACTTGGCTGATGTTGGTGAGGTCCCGAACCAGGGTGGGCATGCTGCGGCCATTGTAGTCCCCGTGACCTATGGACATGATAGCAGGGTTTCTTAACAGCAGGAAAACAAAACAGTGTTAGAATTAAGTGTGGAGTTTTGTGTGTACAATTTAAAAATAAATTACTCCTATTATTTATTAAGTTCTTGTAAAGAAGAATATATTTTATGTACACAGGTTTTGATAGGGTGAGTCTTGTTACAGTACAGTAGCCCCATGGAAGCGCTTCTTTGGTGCTGACTGACAGTTCACAGCTGACTTCTGACAGTCAACATTTAGGTATATACCTAAATTTTGACTATCGGAAGTGACAGCTACTAATTATAGGTTTTTGCAGATCATATAGTTCGGCGTAGGGATACATAATTTGGTCTGGTAACTTTTCAAAGCCGTCAGCTGTGAGCTGTCACTCAGCACCAAAGAAGCCATGGAGGCTACTGTACCTCCATAAACTTAAAAGAATAAAAGAAGAAACAAATAGCAGGCCTAGCTAAATGTTAACTTCTTTTCTTATAATCCATTCATTACAATATTAATACATTCAGTTAAGTGTTAAATTAGTGGTCTGGGGCCTGGTTCATCCTATGATTATTATAATTGGTTTTGAACCACCAAAATGCAGTATTAAAGCTCTGAAACAAATTTCACTTGAAAAGATGGAAAAAAAAAAAGATTTTAATGATTTGAGTCTCAAATCTGAAATTTTCTCGAATCCTTGAATCTTGAATATCCTTATAAATTAAAGGAATTTGAGGACCCATCCCTATATAATACACATTTTAAATGTACAGAATACTACCATTAGCTCTGTGAGAAATAATAATGCAAGGTCGAAAGGTCAAATACAAAATGTATATGAAATTGAATTCCTGTGTAGTGAATATGACATTTCTAACGGACCTAGTCCTCTATTAACAAATAAAAATGAAGAATCCGCTCACCTAGTCGGCCATTGTCCCCTTCCCCCCAAGTGTAGAGCTCTCCCTCTTCCGAGATGGCTGCACTGTGTCGGTATCCGGCGTGGATGAACTTTACCACCTTGTTGGTGAGTGTGCCACCGACCAATCGAGGATGCTTCTGAGTCGTGCAGTTACCGTGACCTAGTTTACCGTAGTCACCTTTAACAAGTTTACATAGTGAGTGAGATGAAGCTTTAGGCTATCCTTATTTAATCACACTAATAGGGCAAGGGTCATGAAGGTAGAATTTATAGGGAGTGTATCTGCATTTGCATGGGGAGAGAGTTAGAAACAATTTAATAAATAAAGTCTTCTAGTAAGACAGGTCAGAATCCAAGCTCGGACCTCATCGTAGGCAAAAAAAATGTACATTGTATGTCCGTCCTTCAGGGCAGGTAATAAAATTGAATTCCTAAATTCTTACAGATATTTAAATAATTAATAAATTATCTCAGGTTGGGAGTTTAGGGGACACCAATGTTTTTGCAGTTATTATAGCAAAACAACTTATATTTTTTACAATTCTCTAGTGAATAATTAAAACATATTTATAAAAAGATGTTAAAGGCACTTTATTTGATAAATATTTAAAAAGAAATGATATTTTGTCTCTCACACACTTCCCTGCTCCTTTACCTAAAAATGGAGACTATTATTTAAAATTAATAAAATTTGTGAAATAAAATAATATACAGTTGTAGATACATCATGAAAAGAAGATCATCATAATCTACCAAAGAGCATTAAATGATATAATATGCATCTTTACACAGAAACAAATTGAGACAAAGAACCTCTCTATCCCTCAAACTCATAACAGTCAACTCTCGATTTATGAGACCTCCATTTATAATTGAGAAACAAATGGTTTGATTAAAATTTATTTCAAAAAAAAGTTTTTAATTTTTAATAGGTCTACAAATATGTAATGTTAAGTTATTTCGTATCTCAAAGATTTGATCAAAATTTGAGATATTCGTTGATGTAACGTGCCCACCCCGTAAGTAATTTTCCTGTAAAAATGAGATGAGCCAGTTTGTTTGCTATGATAAACAATGTATAGATACAAATTTTAATCAAAATTGTTAGGGCCAATTTCAGATTATTTTCTCCCTCTCTTTTTGCCCTTAAGTAAACTACCCTTAATTTTAGGATTAGATAGCTATTTCCGAATATCCCTCTGGGGAGTCTTATTAAAAGCCTAGCAAGCAAATTTTAACCCGGTCAATATAATGGTTTTGGTTCTAGAACTAGATACAGGAATAGAACCACAAAAAACACTTTTTACAGATCAAGGAGTCAAGAAACATTCATGCATATCCATAAAAATTTCGAAATATATATTTTTTTATGGTCACAATATTTTCTTTTAAAAATGTAATTATAATTGTGGCTAATTCCAGGGGTGCAGAATATGTTCATAGATCCAATATTTCCCCAGAACATAACATTAAAAAAAAAAAATCCCCGAAAAAGATAGTGCTCAAAATAACACATAGAATTTTTTATAGAGGCTGAAGGGAATAATGATTATTCCGTTTGGAAAATTCAAATTCAAACATGTTTTTAATCATAGTTATTTTTATATTACCTATCTTATAAAAAATTTAGTTTTCTCCCATCTTGTGTGCATTACATACTGTTATTGATTGTTCATTGATACCAGTAGGCTTACCGGTACCAATATCTAATTTTACATCTTGAGAGTAAGAGGCAATGAAGTGTAATTCCGGGAGGCCTTGATTTAATTGTTGATTTTTCATAGACTTTTCGATTTTTCATAGACTTTTCGATTTTTCATAGACTCGCCACTACTGCAAGGTCTATCACTATCAACCACACTAGGGGAAATACTGTCGCTATTTATGACTATGGGTTTTTACTGATCACATAATTTACATTTTACAAAACTTGCAATAGTCTCTTTATCCTTACTTCTAGGTTTTTATTGGGAATATTTATTATATATGTGATATCCAAGTTTATCAAGTCTACCACGCCATTCACAATAAGCACAGTTGACATATTAAACATTTGTCTCACTAAACCATCTAATCTTTTTATAAACATGTATCTATTGTAAAATGTACAAACCCTAATAGTTCCACTAAATACAACAATTTCAAGGCTACACAATTATTACAATACACATGCCTAAAGTTTAAATAAACTGTGTGCACATCTCCGTGTAATTAGGCCACGATTTAAGGGTGACTGAATTCAAACTAAAATAAAACATCGCTCACCCTTTCCTACCCTTCACCGCCTGCCCTCAATAGCTACCAAACACCCGTGGTAGGGTGACTGATGACTCATCACTCAATCACACCTTTAGCCAGATTGAACTATTAGATTTTTCCTTTGCCCCTTATCTCAACCTCTGAATTCTTATCTAGAACTCTGACACATTATCTTAGCCCCTAAACACCGCAACTCTTTGTTCTTACATTGACACTGCCTCACTATGGCACATAATGATAGTGTCTGGTGTTGAGTGTCATCGGCCATAGTTTTTCATACAAATAAAACTACCATATCAGAACCAGAATGTACTAAAAACGTCAACCAAATTGTTGGACATTTCCCTGCCCCTAATGTCCCCAGGACTGCTTTAATTTCCCCCGAACCTCCTTCGCGCGTTCAGACATATTCTGCACCCTGGCTAAGTCCAAGGTAAACTAACCGTCCCCCCAACTGTAGACCTTGCCGTCACATGTGAGGGCCAGAGAGTGTCCGTCACTTCCCTTAGAGGAAGAAACCTTCTTCACAATGCCCGGGATGTTGAGCGTCTTTGGTTGCGGCTGATTGTTGGAGTCGCCAAGACCCAAGCGGCCATAGCTGCCCTTCCCACACGCACTCACTGTCCCGTTTGTATGTATGATGAAGGAACAGTATTGGCCTGCCTCGACCTAGCACACACAAATAATATTACAATTGTAGTATATTTGGAAGAAGGTATAGGAAAGGTGGCTAGAAACATATAATAGGGACGAACACAAAACAGCTTTTACAAAGAAAATAAGAACACAGTTCACACTTTAGATTGCTGCCATTGGACAAAGAGGTAATGGTTGCCTCTTAAAGAAAATCAATCGTCACAGCCAAATCGCCCTTGATTTTCTTTAAGAGGCAACCATTACCTCTTTGTCCAATGGCAGCAATATAAAGTGTGAACTGTGTTCTTCTTTTCATTGTAAAAGCCATATTGTGTTCATCCCTATTATATGTCTCTATCCACCTTTCCTACACCTTCTTCCAAATATAATACAATTACCTCATAAAGTGAAAAGAGGTTTTCCTTGTAGAGATATATTATGAAATAATATTACAAGAACTGGAAAGTTTGGAAGAATGCACTTTATTTTTATCTATAGATGGGTTGAATTGACCATTTTATGAATATGAATCTTCAATTAAATTCTTGGAAAAATTATGGATATTAGAGCAAATATCAAGTAGAACCAGTGACTAAATTATAATATTTGTTTGTTATAATGTATTAATCATAGCACTCATATATTCAATTAACTTTTTTGCACTGCATCATACTACCTGTTTAGGTTGTAAGCATATGTACTAATTATGCTAATGAGTTAAGGATGAGGAAGGTTGAATTTAGAGGAAGTGTAACCACATTTGTGTAGAGGTAGAGTGAAAAAGCATATAGAAAAACCTTCCTTAGTACACCCGAGCAGGAGCCAAACCCCAATCTCCCTGTCATCGACAGTCTAGTATATTGCGAGATAGACGCCTTAGACCATGCAGCCACCGAAGCAGGTCATTAATTCAGTTAAGTGTTAAGTTAACTGTATGGGGTGTAACTGTGAGGTTTGTTCCAAAATTATCTTGGAGTAAACCACTAATAAGTAGAGTGATAGATCCTACAAAAGGAAGATTTGAAATCTGAAAAATAAACAATATACTTATTCAAATTTCCAAGCTGAAAATTATTTTGTTTAAATTATCCTTCCGGAATTAAGGAATAATCATCATCATCATCAAATGTTTCCAGCCTGTTGTCGGGTCTATTTGGTAAAATGCCTCCATTTTCCTCTAGCCTGCCATCACTCTTCTCTTCTCATTTGCGCGCTTTCTGTCATCTGCTCCTTCAAACTCTCTCTTGGCTACCTTGTGGACTTTTTCCTACATACTACTTGATCTGCAACATTTTCTTTGGCTTTCTCTCCTTTTCCATCCTCATTACATGACCACACCATCTCAGTCTTGCTCCCTCTACTATCTCATGTACTCCAACATCCTCATTACAAGACCAGATTTGCTTCCTCTAGTATCTCATGCTCCCTGTAACTCCACTCATTCCCAGATAACTTCATTCCTAACCTTGTTTCTCCTCGTGAGAGCTAACATGCTCCTCACAAACTTCATTCCCATGCCCTCCACTTTCATAGTCTCTCTTACATTCAATGTCCATGTTTCTGCCGCATGTGTGACAATGGGTACAAACTATGTCCTACAAACACTTCCTTACACTTCAAGGACACTTCTCTTCTCCATAGTACGGGCCGTATGCAATAACTTGACTAAGTGGATGCTAAGTAGACACTAGTGTGGGTTTGCTTGCGTCATCATGGGTTAAAAGGTAGACCAATAATGTGCTTGGAGCCTCAGACCACACTATCGGTCTACTAAGCATTCACTAAAGTTCTTGCATACTGCCTTAGGTCTCGTACAACTTCCCTGATGCCCTCAACACACTACCAAAGATTATAATATGTTGGTTTACCTGTTGCACACTGGTGAAGGCTCTGGCTAATCTAGGAATGAGTATTTTTTCTTGGCTCTCCTCGGCCACCTGGTGGGAAGAGTTGCTACCGCAAACAAACACATCACACTTGTCTGGCCCGGGGCTGACAAGCTCGACGTGGTTGTCGCTGGAGCTGGGGCATTGACTAGCATACACACTTGCCAGGTTTACCAGCTGTGCAAACAATTTAATATACATAAATGAACTAAAGATAAAAGGACATACATTCTTTAGTAATCAGGGAGATAATTTAGTGAAAATTATAGTTTGTTATTTTTGAAACAAATAGTCAAAGAATTTAATAATATGTTGTTAGATTATTTTGTTAGGTATAGCCTTTTAAATATTATCTATGTAATAAACTTTTTGATTCACTAGTAAAAATTGCAAATATATTAGAATAAAACACCATGTCAATATAGAATAAAAATGTTAAATTTTAAATTTGCATTCTCTTTTAATATCCAATACATATATTCTACATTATTTTACAATGGATTTTCTTTTAAAGTACACACTGTCAACCCTTAAGGTCATCAAGCATTCCTTGGCGGGTTAAACACTTTCTACAGGCTCTGTAACTATAGGTCCGTAGTCCATTGTCCATATAAATTATATTCGTATTCACACAGTTTGTACCCTTAATCATGTGACAGTGCCAACCAATGAGATAGCCAGAGACTTTGTCCAAAAAAACTCTTCGAAATAAAATAATCTACAGCAAGGAGCAACTGCCAAGCAGTCAGGGATCAATAAAAGAAACAAAAAGAATGTTTTTTGAGAAAACATCTAAGATGTACTTAAAATATAGGTCAAGTACAATCACAATAATTATATTTATAGTACAATTTGAACTACTTATAATTAGCAACAAATACTTTCACTGCCATTGATGCATACATTTCGATGCGCACACATATATTTACTTAACTGTGTTTGGTAGTCCATATAAACTAGTTTTTAGAAAGTTAAAGTTGACCAACTTCTATGAAGTGAGGAATTATGGATCAAGACTCTGTAGATGGAGCCATCCGATACTGCGGCATCAATTTCTTACAGACTACGGACCAAGAACCTACAAAGTCTGTATATGGGGCTTTACACTATGGTGCCGTTTATAAGAGACATACAGTATCATGTCAAGATAGGACAAAATAAAATGAATGTATATACACCAAGGTTATTAGCACTTGTAGCCTTGTGTGGAATCTATTTCATCTATCACCACCTCTTACTATCTGTTTGGGTTATATGTATATACAATTATTAGTCTAATGGGGTAGGGATTAGGATGGAAGAATTTTATAGGTAGTCTACCCACAGTCGTGTAGAAGTGGGAAACCACTTAAGAAAAACCACCCTCAGTAAACCCGACCGGGATTAAAACCCCAATCTCCTCGTCTTCAGCAGGCCAGTCTAACACAAGAGTGACATATTAAACCATTCTGCCACTGAAGGGGGATATGTGGCATCAAAACTACTCATAATCTTTACTAGTAATCACGATGGAGTTCACACAGATCTTTGAAGTTCACACAAAGGTAGTGGACTATAGACATAGTTATATCAAGCACAGCCCCCGCCACCGAACCGTGTACTATGGCCCAAAGTCACTGAACACTACCTACCTCGTCTATGAGACATATTGCTGCCTGGTAGAGCATCACTAGTCCCTTCTCGTCAGGCTGAAGAGGAACACCGGGAGCTTCCTCCCAACCCACAGTGGCCCTCATCTGATACACAGCCTTAGCAAATACCCCGGCTGTCATTCGTCCACCAAAGTCATTGCATGACGCGCACAGAGCCATGTCTATCCATTCCAGCAGGTGGATGAGCGAGCCTCGCTGCAGAGCCAACTCCAGTAGAAGCTCGGAGCACAGCATCTGACCTGACATGGCACCACAAGATGTCAATGGCACAAAATAGGACCATTGTCTAAAGATAGTAGGATCAGCAGAATGACCTTTTAAGGAACTGCGCCAGAACTAATTTCAAGAGGATTAGAAAAAAAACTGTTTGTGTCAAATACCCAATACCATATGAAACTTCAAAGTTTCTAATCCACATATGAATCTAACCAAGACTCATATTTAATTTGAGAT
>CABEEJ010000784.1:0-35477 GCA_901482245.1 Timema douglasi
TTTAACGTGGAATCCGAACCACGGTGGAGGCCTGGCATTCCCCACATTCACAAGATGTCTTGTCAGAGGTGAAGGAAGGGTTTTTGGCAATCAGATAAATTTGTGCCGGGACCGAGGATTGAACCCCGGACCACCAGCATAGAAGTCCGACACCTTACCCCTAGACCACCAGGTCACCCAGCTTATTGATGTTCCAAATATATTTAAACATCGTTTAAATGTGTTTGAAACATCAATACGCTATGATTGTTTAAATATGTCACAATGAATAAAGTAAAGAACATCACAATATCAAATAACATTAGTTGTAATATGGGATTTTCAAATCGACCTTAAAACACTAATAAAGATATAACATTCGACACTTTCCCTGATTGCAATATACTGAAGAAAAATGAGACAAGTAGGTTCAAATAAGCAACAAAAATAATATTGTAGATCTGTTACTATTTATATTTATCCTCTCATTCTCAAATATGAGTCAAGCCAAGAGCTATGTTTAAAAACCGATCAAATTTAATAGTTTTAAGTTATATTTATAAACAAAGCTAACCTCGGCATTCATTAATCAAATTCCTAAAGGACTAGTAGAAATTTCATCTTTTTACTTGTATTTTTGAGAAGTTAACGACTAGTTTTTCCTCAGGTTTTGTTAGTGACGAGTAGTTAATCTTTGTCTAGTCTGGGTTAAACGATAAATAATAAAAGTACACATGTGATTTTACATTAGTATGACCTTGCTTCCGTGTGTTACATGACATAGCTCTACTATTCCTAACCTAACCTAGTTTTTTAATCCATTTTAAAGATCAAGTTCTAGGCTAATTTAACTTGTAGTTATAAGATTATAAATTAATCATAACGATTTGTTATGGGCTACTATATTATTTATCTAGTGCTTATTTTCTGTTGGACAATGATTATACAGCTTTAACTTTATAAGGTGTTAATCAATCAAACACACGTCTGCCTTACAACATTCAATTTTACATAAGTTGAATTTTCATCTTGAATTTCAGTTAATTCGGTTACATAACTTGTTTTAAATAATCCTAATCCTTTATAAAAAGATTTATGTGAATTATATTCAGTATTAAGATCTTAAAAAACATATTTTATTATTATTTTGTCCATATATGTTGTGATACTGTCCGTTTATTATCATCTGTATCACCGAAGAATTTCAAAATATTACCACACCGACTCCTCACGCGTTTTCACTAGCGCCATCACCGTCTAAACACGGTACCTATAACAGCATTAGGGGCAGCTGGAAATTCAACTAGTTCAACCATAATTAAGAATTTATTACTTGTTAACAGCTTCTTGGCACTTCCACTTTTGGGGCTTAAAACGGAATCAGTCTGTGGCGTGGAATGTTGCCAGGGTAAGCAGTGTTAGTTAAAACTGTACTTGTGAACGGTTTCGATCACATAGTAGAACATTCATTGACCAGTATCAAGTATCAAGTAATATACATTCTCATGCGAAATGTTTAAGGCAGCGTCTATGTATGATTGGTCAAATGGGGACCCAGTAATTAAAACGTATCAGACACACAGTTTGTACAAGTTTAGTTTACCATGGCAACAGTCCATGACACGTCACTGATATCTTGCTTACCATGGCAACAAGCCGCGACATGCCATTGATATGTGTAACGGTGCCACTAACAACAGTGGCCACACAGTCTAAGGCATCAATCTCATAGGGGACGTATGACGGGTGACGGGAAGGTTGAAGTTAAAATCTTGGCTGAGTACACGGTACGTGGCTAAGCATGTGATGAAGCACTCTATTTTCCCCACCCTCTCTCTCTGTTATTGCTGGTAAAATTACGCCAAACAAACTTCCCAAACACTAGTTTTAAATGACAATCCATTAGCGTAATTAGTACATAAGCGTGCACCTCGAATGTGTAGTAAGACGCGATGCTATACAATTTAAAAAAATTACAATAATTTATTATAAAGTTAATGATAAAAGTGAAGGTCCTTATGTATCGTATACAATCAGTCGCACCGGTTATAAGACGCGTAGAATTAATTTTCCGTTTTAAAAGTAACCGTCTACAAATACATGTAAGAAATAATTCAAACCATTAGAAATCAAGAAAGATAAAAAAGGGATATATATAAGATTATGTCAATTTATAGAACTTTAGACGATATTAAGGTTTATTATACCAGAAGCGGGTGCGATTGATTGTAGACGAGCCATAATAATTTAGTTGAAGCTAACGAACAAAATGGATTTCAATTCACTGTCATAAGAAACATTCACTTAAAGACTTTAATCTGTACAAAAGTACTCTATTTGTTGTATTTATTCTTTTTGTTCATCTCCAAATAAATTTACTTAGTGGAAAACAATTACCATCCACACCAAGTTTAGTACTCGTATTATAAATACCTTTTGCTTGCGGCGAGTGGAACAATTTTTCAAAAGCTCATAATCCTTAATTTATGTTGTGCTCTTTAGATCTCAATCTTTTTTTTTTCCTGGTTTAACACATCCCACAGTACTTTCCCCTCCCCCCCTCTTCAACTGCCAAACCCTTATTCCTGTTGGCGCCATTACTTTGCATGCACGATCACCAACCAACCTTCCCATCTAACCATCTGCTTTCGTTCTGAAAGATAATTGCTTTTTATTATTAGTAGTTTGGTAGTTCCTACCGCAGACTTCACTTTTACGGAAGTGCTCGCTTCATTTATGACGAATAGACGACGCGCTTTGTCGACACAAACATGCAAGTTCTATTTATGAACGTAAGGTTAGAACATTCATAAGAGCACGGAGCTAATGTAACGTTCACGGCAGTGAACCCAGAAAAGTTTATTTGGATCGCTACATCGCACCGGGTCATGATAGTACATGCATTTAGACGATAAAGTTTGCTAAACACAGGCATTTCGTGATTCTGTTCTTGTGGCTATACATAATTTTGTAAATTATTAAACACTGCATTAGTTTGGTTGTTGCGTAATCAGTGTGATTATAAGGCTATTCACAAATTTACACTAATTTCACAGGCATAAGTAAGGTATAATTTAGAGGAAGTGCACCTACATTTGCTTAAAGGAAAAGGGGGGGGAAAACCTTTTAGAGAAACTACCTCAATACGAAGGAATTCGAATCCAAACTCCACGTTACCGGGAAACTAGGCAAAAGGATGTTACTAACCCCTTCATCTTCCTGCCTACCGGTGCGGGTATAATGTACTGTTTTTAATTATTAATATGTATATAGTTACTATGTTAAGCATTATTTTCCAGCCTTGCACTTTGGTATTCCTGTCCTTTTGAAACGTACGTTAGCAAGGCAACTCGGGTTTAACTGAGTGTTTTTGCAGATTTAATAACAAAAACATCTTCTGGCCAAAATCAATAATAATATATTATATTGCTTCAACAGATACGTTTAGTTTATTTGATCATAAAGTAACTTTATCAGTGCTTTAATATTTGTTATGAGCATCACACAATTTGAACATATACTTTTTAAATTAATAGAAAACCTGTTAAAATTTTGTGGTACTCGTGCACTATTGAAACATCCATGTGTATAAAATTAAAATAAAGATAAAATCTTATTTTTATAAGAAGGGCTTTTTATAAAATACAAACTTTTGCTGTAAGCACTGATTACACTGATTACACCCGTTAGGGCTACACGTTTATGTACTAAATACACTTAATGTTTTTATAGTTTAGGAAGGCTATATTTATATGAAGTGTACCCGCATTTGCGTAGGGAGAGAGTGGAAAACAATTTTGGAAAAACTTCTCCGAGGCTAGTATGACACAGTGCTAATAATAATCATCAAAAGTGGTAAGCGTCGCCTTAATGCTATCAACTAGAACAAAGATACAGGCACACACATTTTCTAAGCCAAGCTATTCAAAAGCCAACACATGCCACGTAAACACTCCTACCGTTAGTGCCATGCGGGCGTTGCTGGTGATCGAACTGGAGACCACGCCTGTGGTGGTGGGCTGCCTCAGGGCTCAAACACAAGATTGAGTCTTCAGACAGGTCGGAGGAACCTCTTTATGCACTCTCTAATTCACAAACATTTAATTCCTGTGTGTGAGGCTTCGGTGCACACCATCAAACAAAATATTGACAGTGGTGTGCAGTCGATAATAATAATAATAATAATAATAATAATAATAATCACCAAAAGCGCCATGGTGTCAGCCTACAATCGAGCCATACCAACTAAGTGGCTGCAAAGATAGAGCCAACATCCGTGCATAGAGAGTGTCATGTGGTCAGCAAAACGAACCCTTCAGCCGTTAATCTTGGTTTTCTAGACCGGGGCCCTACTTTATTTAAATTCAAGTAGCTTCTAATTTGTCCTCACGAGGCTGAGTTGTCCCCGTTCCAGATCCACTGCTTCACAGAAAATATGGAACCGCTGGGTATCGAAACCGAGACCTTTGGATATGTAGCCGGAAACTCTGACTACTACACCACAGAGGTGGTCGCAATAATCATCCATAATAATCATTTTCTTATTCGTCATCATCGCCCCTGTTAGTCATGGTGTCTAAGGCGTCAGACTCGTAATAGATTGGACTCCCGTTGACAAAGATGTTTTTCGAATTTGGACCTGTTACACTAGGGCTGTTTTTCCACATCACATCACATCACTGTGATTTATTCATACTCTTGCCACACTAATGATGGTGCACATCCTCTAATAATACCTACCCTGTTTTTTCCCCGCTTAAATTAGTCCGCTGGTGCTACAGTATACTTACTAAAAACACCTGCCAGGCCTTAACATCCGCATTGGTGGGTACGGAGGCTTAAGCGTCAACCTCTTGTGGTCTGGTTTGCTAGCGACAGAGGGGTCAGGGCTATAAGCCCGGCTGGGTGGTGGTTCATGATTAATGGTTTTACAATTTCATCCACATTTCATCTAAATTCTACCTTTTTCATTCCTGCCTAATTATATGTAAATAACCCGGACGGGTGGTAGGACTTGAAGCACAAAAACAAGCATTATCAATTGGGGTGATTCACCCATGTTAACTAGTTACGCTAATTATTAGGGATGAGGAAGGTTGAATTTAGAGGAAATGTAGCCTTATTTGCGTGAAAGGATAGTGGAAAACTATTTTGGAAAAGCCGTCCTCACGACATTCAGCCGAGATTCAAACCCCAATATCCCCATTGTTGTCAGTGTAATATGTGGCGAGAGTGACGCCTTGACTCTTCTGCTCATGAGTATATTATTAAACATCGCTGAAAACTAAGACCCAATACCAAATTGCGCACAGACTTCTATGATAGCTACTTATTTCACCATGATACATAAGTAGCGTTTGTTTTAATCAGCACAATAGTTATTTGTTTTACCAATAGCTGCCATGATGGTCATTTTTTTAGTTATATTAATTTTATTATAGTAAGTAGAAATAAAATATTTATAAAGTAAGGAACGTACTTTGCTAGAACAGCCATTATATTAATTAGTACAACTTCTTTAGTCACATGATGGGTGACCTAGTGGTCTAGGGATAAGGTGTTAAGACTTCTGTGCTGGGGGTCCGGGGTTCAATCCCCAGTCCCAACACAGATTTATCTGAGTACCAAACCCTTCCCTTACCTCTGACAATACGTGTATTAATCACAACTTGTGATTGTGGGGAATGACAGGCCCCCCTGTGGTTTGGATTCCACGTTAAACTGAAGGTCCTCCATTTCATCCCACAATCGCCCTACCATTACACATTAGCGTAAATGTGTATAACCCGAACGGGTACTAAGACGCGCTAATAATAATAATAATAATTTAGTCAAATGGAACAATATAACTACAATATTACTATGAAAACAATTTATTAAAGAGCGAAAATTTATATCAAGAAATTAATCAATCAAACCACGTATAGGAATATCTAAAAAATCACCATAGAAATTGTTAAAGATCTACTTTGGTAGAACAGCCATAGATTAATTCGTACAACTCCTCTAGCCTAATAGTGCAATATAAATTAAGAATGTAACAAGGAAATAGTTTATTCAAAGAGAAAACTGCTATGCCAAGAAATTAATCAATTAAACCATGCATAGTAACAATCCTAAAAATCACCATAAAATTTGTTAGAGGTCAACATTACATTTCATAAATAGGTGAGGATGTAATCACTGCAAATCAGTGTTAAGCAGTAGCAGTAACAAGTTAACTGATAAGCTATACAAATGTAAAATTGGCAAACTGACTAAATTAGAGCAATTTAGTATTACAACTAAAGATTCTATAATGGACCTATCAATCGAATAATCAATTATATAAGTAATAATCTAAAAAAATGTTGACGAAGAATATTTAAAAGATAAGTGATAAGAGAGCTAGATATTTGACTTGATTATTATTTGTGAAACTCCCATAAATAAATTACAACTGACGGTATCAATACTACATGAAACATATTAAAACTACAAACTACATAATTTCAAAAAGTATACAGGAATGTATGGACTAACGTTAAAACTTGATATCCGAATCAAATGGATTAAAATATGCTTGTGTATATGTATCGAGAAAAGATTAATTATAGAACTACTATAAATAACAGAAGTGTCATCCAGGTTATGTTTAGTCAATTATACGATGTTACTTACATATTGTTGTATACATATAAGTTGTTGATTGTTATAAAAGAAGTGTAATTATAAAAAGAAGGAAAAATGTCAAATTGAAAAATTATAATAAAGTGACGTTCCTTAACTGTGTGTGATGTTTGATTCCTCTCCTTATGAAATTTGTTGCAACTCTTGGCTGGGTGACATGTTTCGGTGATTACGCCATCATCAGGTCCTTATGTTGGGATTAAGATGATATCCCCGATGTTAACACGGTGCACTAATTAATCAAAGTACGTTCCTTACTTTATAAATGATAGTAATTTGTTTTACCAATAGTCGTCATGATAGTTATTTGTTTTACCAATAGTCACCATGGTAGTTACTTGTTTTACCAATAGTCACCATGGTAGTTACTTATTTTACCAATAGTCACCATGCTAGTTACTTGTTTTACAAATAATCGCTATGATAGTTGTTTTACTAAAAGTCACCATGATAGTTATTTATTGTACTAATTAATAGTGATCATGATAGTTATTTACTTTATCAATAGTCAGAATGATTGTTACTTGTTTTAGCAACTGTTGCCATGATAATTACTTTTATTATTATTATTTAGCACCGCGTCTTACTATCCGTTTGGGCTATACGCTGATAATTACTTGTTTTACCAATTATCGTCATGATTGTTAATTGGTTTACCAATAGTTGCCACGATAGTTATTTGTTTTACCAATAATCACCATGATAGTTACTTGTTTTACCAATTATCGTCATAATTGTTACTTGTTTTACCAATAGTTGCCATGATTGTTAGTTAATGGTTTTACCAAATATTCATCACGATAGTTATTTGTTTTACCAATAATCACCACGATAGTTACTTGTTTTAACAATAATCACCATCTTATTTACTTGTTTTTACCAATAGCTGCCTTAATAGTTGGTCGTTCACATGACAATAGTTGACTTATAACTAACTATGTCCGAAAACATATCTCGTGTGTGCAAGGCTTATCATTCATTAATAGAGATTTCAACTTTAATTAAGAAATATTATTTTACGTTTAGCACCAAAGCAAAGTGGCAATAGCGTAGAAAGGAGCTGGGTGGATTGGGGCGGCTCGGAACCTCTTATCCACTCAAATTTGGTGGATGTAATAGCACAAATATGGATTATCAGTTTTTCAACTGCAAGTCACATAGCATGTAATAAATAATTAAATCATATATTCTAAATAAAATTAACATTAATTAAAACGTATCAAATACAGTTTTTAAAATTTCTTTAGAACTAAGGCTGAATACTCATGACTAGTTTTTAATAGACACTTTAATATATTACAATATATGGCACAGAGTCAATTATCACTTAATGACATGAGTATTAAAGTTTATAAACAAAATTGAAAACAAATAAAAAACACATCTATTCTCACTTGGCTATGACTAGCAGAAGTATCCGGCATTACCGAAGTAGGCACGCAATGAATTGGGTAGTTACCCTGGGCAACGCTTTTCTTTGCTTCAAACATACAGAAAAAACTCTTCATTTTGTTTCTTTCAACACAGTTTTTAGTAAATTAAATAAAATCTAATAAAAAATTAAAAATCCCAATTTCAAGGTGCATATGTTTGTGTAAAGTGGCTATTTATTTTAAAATTTCAGCCCTCTGCCTGCGGTAGATATCGCGCAATGCTCATAACAGACAGACAAACAAATTCTTCATTTTATTAATACAGGTAAATCTCTCAAATGAAAGAAATCTCGTGCCATTTCCTTTAAAAACACCTCTGATCAAACTTTGTTCTACCGCCTTAACTGCGCGACCTGAATATAAAAATGGTCCCAGGGGGGGTTCCTAATAAACACTTTTAAGAGGAGTGATTTCTTACCCACGAGCTTCGGATCACGCCCTTAAATATGTTTATTTTACATATATTATAAATAACTCGTCGAGGAAAACCATTAAAAACAAACAGCATGACATGGATGTTTCCCCTCCTAATGATTGGCTTTTACGAAGGTACGAGATAGTTTTTCTTAATGGTAACGAGTTCTATTTTTAAAACCTGGAGGTATAATAATTATTGTATTTTAACAGTAGATAAAATACTTCAGTGACCTTATAAAATATTTGATTTATTGATTTGAGCCTTTTTTTCCCTGTTAACATCAATGTCCACGCTGCATTGACTGCTATATGTTTGTAATTTTGATTAGCGTGGCATTTAAGACACATTGATTAGAAGTGTTCTAATTTTTGTCAGATTATGAAGTATCTTATATATATATATATATATATATATATATATATATATATATATATATATATATATATATTTTTTTNAGTCCCCACTTAATAGCCCTGCGATCTTATGATGGTAAATAGCTCTAAGCTACTTGAATTCTTCCCAATAAATAAATCTCCCTAGCTGTGATTCGAACTGAAAAATCTTGATGGGATCCAGAAGCTAGTGAAGGGACTTGAAATTAGATTCTTAGAGCTCTCTAACAGGCTGAATAGAAAACCGCTTGGAAAGGTTTTGGGCCAGGCCGTTTTTGTAAATAGGCCTACCTAACTCATTTTCCCTTTATTTGAAATACTTAACTTTCACTTTCTGAACCAACTGATTATATCAGCACACAACTTAACGAATAACTTAAATCTAGAACAGACACAACACCCACCCCCTGGCCTTAATTCATCACTGTGATAGAAAAAACTTTTTTTACACCAATGATAAATTTTTCGGCCATGTCAGGAATCGAACACGGGACCCTTAGCTCAGTAGACAGACACGCTACCGACCGAGTCAAGATGTTGGATCCTACCCAACTAAACTAGCAGAAACATATTCAGGCGTCTAAATCCTTAGCAATCGGTAGATTCCCTCGAGTGCCTAAGAGGTAATTCTTAGAAAATGTTATTCTTGATATGGTTCGGAAAACGATTATACACCTGACTCTGAGCCGTCAGATTGGGGCCTACCTTGGCAGGCTGCAAAGGGGGGATTTTAACATAGTTTATCCAGGCGAATACTGGTACTACGAATAATTATTATTACAATATTAATAATGCCCTTCCTTATTCTGTATCACTATTTAACTAGTTTATCACTTGTAGCTGGTATGCCTACATACATTTTATAGTAAAAATAAGAGTTTTGTCTTGTTCGGATACATACCACGCTTACCTGTGGACACATGGTCTAAGCCATTAGTCTTGAATTACACTTAGTAAGAAGGTTTACGGTAGATTAACAGCACCTTATTCGAGGTGGAGGACTTTCCACCTGCGATTTTAAGTTTTCTTTCCCTATCCTTTCCATTATAATGCTGGTAAACTTCCTTTTGAAACACCTTACCTATACCTCTTCCTTGTACTACACCATTAATAGCTCTGGTGTTGGGCGTCCGGTGCCTTAAATCAATAACTAGCGCTTCTGACTACTTATATAGGAGTCCCAGGTTCGATCCACTGTAGTACTGAGAACTGGTTATTGTCGAGTGATAACTGTTTCCGTTCCTTAAATGGCAATTGAAATTTGCTTTGTTTGTTCATGAATTAATTATTTTACGTCAATAGGCCTAATGGCTAATACACTGTATTCAACTAAACTAATACTAATATACAAGTATACTATTAAAGATCTAGAATTTGGTTGATGTGTTTGTTATACATATATAATTAGTTATATAATAATATTACCACAATAACCTTTTTTTTTAAGTTGATACACTGTCGTAAAATCAAACAAACACACAACGAGAAAGGACATATTCGCAATGTCATCGGTCCCAGAGTATGCCTATAAGTTACTCAGGAATTTCCCTAATAAATTTAGGGTCTAGCAAGGCAACATCCTCTATCCTAAGGCCTTTCGCCTACGAAGCTACTCAACTGTGATTGGACTGGTTAGTGATTGAAGTCACTAACTGGTCAGGGAATGGTTGTTAAGTTTCGCACACAGTGCTACGCAAGAGTGGCGTAATTTAAATCAGTTTCATACTGTATACGTAGCTGCAAGCACCTTCTTCAGCCTTCTATAATACTAAATATGTATTATTATAATGTCTAGTGACTCGAGTGCCAAGAAGGATTTGGTTATTTACTATTTCAGATATAAGAGACATGACCAAGGAAGGTTTTTGATTCATCCATACAATTATACTAATAATAGTAATAAATGGGTGACCTGGCGGTCTAGGGGTAAGGTGTCAGACTTCTATGCTGGCGGTCGGGGCTCAATCCTCAGTCCCGGCAAAGATTTATCTGATTACCAAACCCTTCCTTCACCTCTGACAAGACATCTTGTGAATATGAGGAATGCCAGGCCTCCACCGTGGTTCGGATTCTACGTTAAACTGTAGGTCCTTCATTTCATCTCACAATCACCCTACCATTTCACATTAGCGTAAGTGCGTATAACCCGAATGGGTAGTAAGATGCGGTGCTAATAATAATAATAATAATAATAATAATAATAATAACAGAGTGTTCGTCACGGCAAAGGGACTGCAACAATATTTTTCAAAACTTATAGTGTTGTACTGTACATAATATTTAGAGAAAGCTACTTTGAATAGTAGGGGCCTACATTAAATGTTAAACAATTGCTTATTATTATTATTATTTAGCACCGCGTCTTACTACCCGTTCTGGTTATACGCTTTAGGTACGCTAATGAGTTAGGAATTGGTAAGGTTGAATTAAAGGAAGTGAACCCGCATCTACGTGGAGGGAGAGTGGAAAACCATTTAGGCAAACCCCCCCCCAGTTAACCCGACCGAGATTCGAACCTCGATCTCTCCGTCCTCAGCAGTCTAGCTCAACACAAGCGCGTTAGCTAACTACGCCACCGAGCCGGGTAATTGCTTATTAATGATAATTAATTTGTAACTGAGTTAACCCGGTGACTAACATGTTGAGTTTCCAGTGAATAATGACAGACGATTTGTAAACCGGATTCCAAACAGTAGCCCTGTGAGAGGAACGCTATTGAAATACATACGTTAGCGGTGACGCTCAAGCTGCTGGTTGGTAATTTAGTTTCCTACTCGCCTCACTTTCGAGTCTTATTTGAGTAGCTTCGTAGTCCAAAGCTCTGATTCTTCTTTTACATAGTTATGAACGAGGTCTTCCGGGTCACCGTTAAACGTGTGAGTTTCCGTTCACAGGAAAAGATCGTCACATACTTGGCATACACCTATGACACACACACAATCCACCGGTGGAATGAAATATAGCTCATCACTAGGGATATAATGTTTATGACATGACTGTCAGATATTGATTATTAGCTTTATTTTAGGGATAAACAAGATTTTTTTACCTGCCTTAGTTATAAATTTATTTTTATTTGACATATACTTGCTTATTTAAGGCTTTTTCAGTTCTAGGACTTATTTAAACCAAATTTAAGGTGTATAATGCATATTTAAAGATAATTAAAAAAATCAACAAAAACTATCCCTTCGAATATTACAAAATAATAATAATAATAATAACTATAATGAGTAAATGTTTCTATTATGTCTAAATATATATTAATAAAATGAAGAATTTGTTTTTCTGTCTGCCATGGAAATTGCGCGATATACACCTCATGCAGAGGGCTGACATTTTTAAATTAGTAACCCTGTGCCTAAAAATTTGTACCTCCAAGCTAGAATTTTAATTTCTTGATCAGTTTTTTTTTAATCTATTAAAACCTAGGTTGGGAGAAATAAAATGAAGAGATCTTTTTTCTGTCTGTTTGAAACAAAGAAAAGCGTTGCAAGGGGTAACCATGCAATGTATTGAGTAGCTACCTCGGGCAACGATGGGTACTTATGATAGATATTATACACTATGTTTTAAACATATTATAGTTATTGTACTTAATTTTTTATTGAGACAGTATAAGGTGTATTTGAAAAAAACGTATTTATGTTTTAGTGCATATTTTACCTTTTTATATATTTTTGGCATTTTTAAGTTTAACTTTTATCCAGATACAAATTTCACGGGTTTTTAGGGTCTAAACATCTGAGCCCTAATCATCAGTGCTATACTCGGTGAAAACTTCTGAAGGAGCTGCAGCTCTCATGAAGGAAATATTACTTTCCCTTTCCTTAAACTATACTCGGTGAAAACTTCTGAGGGAGCTGCAGCTCTCATGAAGGAAATATTACCTTCCCTTTCCGTAAATTACACTCGGTGAAAACTTCTGAGGGAGCTGCAGCTCTCATGAAGGAAATATTACCTTCCCTTTCCGTAAATTACACTCGGTGACAGCCTCTGAGGGGACTGCAGATCTTATGAAGGAAATATTACCTTCTCTTTCCATAAACTACACTCGGTGACAGCCTCTGGTGGAACTGCAAGTCTTATGAAGGAAATATTACCTTCTCTTTCCATAAACTACACTCGGTGACAGCCTCTGAAGGGGCTGCATATCTGGTGAAGGAAATATTACCTTCTCTCTCCCTTAGCTAAACTCGGGCACAACCTCTGACAGAACTGTCAGCAAAAAAGTTGCTTAAAGTGGTTAGAACGAAAACTACGACAAACAATTGCCAGTTGCATCGACAACTCAGCGTTCCAAGATTCGCTGTACTGTAATAAATACAGAACACCCTAGTTCCCGTACAATATAATTGTAGTGATTTTAACCTACACTAAAACTCTCAGTCCTCTCACAGGTCGAAACAGAGTGGATGCCCTGATCTTGGTAGGAAGAACAGTAGAGAAAATTCAAACATATTGTTTTACAGCCAACATTGATAAAATGTTACTATATTATTTGTTTTAATTGATAAGTATTGATTATATTTATCAAAATTGACAACTGCAGATAACATAACTTGATGTATGAAAATATTAAACTTGTTTTAGTAACTTTAGTAACTAACTTCTACTGTTCTTCCTACCAAAATCGTACTATAGCAGCATCGATCTTCATATTTCATGAGACAAGGCCACGCGGCTCAGTTTAACGTCTCCTTGCGGCAAAAAATAAAACGTTAACAATTTTATATTCAGAAAAAACAAGTAAATCTTCAAGTTTTTTGTTTCTCTCCCCCTCTATTCTACCCACCCACATTCACGTGATCAGGATAAATCAAGGAGATGGAGAGATAATGTCCCTAAAAGCCACGCCTGTTGGACTACCGCTGGTCCTCGCTGTGCACAGGTGGGCGTCGAGTCGAGGACTTTCTCTTCACAATGTCTCAAATAAAAAAATTAAGGTGTTGAGGAAGGGTAATCAAATTAAGGTTTTGTTCTACAATTTTTTTAAGATATATTTTCTTTTTGCCATAGCAAATAAAACGTTGCTTGAGGATGCTGCATAGCAGATCACTGAGACGCGTAGTAGAAATTTAGAAATCCCGCTTTATTTAAGAAGTAGTTTATTATTTCAATATATGGTTCACGTTAGAATGGGGGTGGGGGGGAGCTCAACATATCTTTATACAATTAAAAGCCTTACACTTTACGTTTTATGATGTTAAAAAATCCACTAGAAGATGAAATAAGCTAATTTTCAATAATATTTTATGCTAAATCTTGCAGTTTTTATATATAAGTAAATTACTACAAACATATATCTAGCCTTCCCCGACTACATAATATTACTTTCTAAGATGAACACAACAGACAAATCTAAGATAATTAAGAATTTATTTGATTGGTTTTGAAAATTCACAAGTGTCATTTTTAAGGGTCCCTCCTTGGTTGGCGAGAAATTGCCGCCCAGACGTTCAACTCTAAGGCAATATTAAACTCTACGATGCGTTATTTATAAATACGTTTTACGCCAAAATAAAGTAAAAAAATTACAAAAAGGGTATTTTTCCTCATCAACCCTCGAGTTTTATTAATAGAAAAAATGTGTGAAAATTTGAGATTAGCTAATTTTTAGCGACTTAAAGCATATTTGTGAAGCTATAAGGCTAGGCTTGATGAAAAATGGCTCTAATTCTGCTTACTCTAACAATTACAGTAATTTTCTGGTAGGCTAGAAACAGAAAAGGTAGATATAGTTGAGAAGTAGCAATAAGCTTTCCTCTCTACTTTGAGATTAGAGGTTTCGCAGTTTTCTTTCCCTTCTTTTTTACTGACATGACAAAGGGAGATTGTAGGGTAAGAGTGAAAGAGAGTATAAGCTTATAAATTATAGAAAAGTTTTCCAGAAAATGACACAGATCATAAGACGTGTATGGCCTGACAGTGATTGACACTTTCTCTTTGACCAAGGCTGCCTCCTTAAGAGCCCCTATCACCTCACGAATTATACCTAAAACATAAATAATACAGCTCAAACCTAGCGTTTGTTTATGTTTGTGTTTAAATATAAATATTTTCTGTTTGTGTTAAAATAACCACTATTTTTTTTTTGTTAATGTCTTGATTAATTTTGTTTTTTTTTGCAATTAAACAACAAAAAATAATTTAAATATAAATGCATGAGTTTCTCCCACTTGCTAAATTAATTCGAGAATTCAAAATAGTCTATAATCGCTATAAATGTTAAACCAATTTTAAGCCTGTCAATAAATCGTAGCAAATACTACTTAAGCATTTATTTACAAAAAAAGACTTAACTCACTTTTACATATAGTCTTTATTTTGTTTTGACATTTTAGAAAATGAATGTGTATTAAATTGGCTTCCAATAAAAAACCACTCCGATTAAAAATATTCTTGGCACCAATAACAAGAAAGTGAAATTTTCTGGTTATCACCTGTTCTGTCAGGTTTTATGACTTCCTCTCTATGTTCTAACGTTGGCCAGGAAAACATATTCTTGTCGTCTAATCAAATTAGATGGGCCTATCTATGTCTTTGCCAATTAAAAAAAAGAAGAAACAGAAAGCATTCCAGTTGAAACCATGCTATTACGATTCCTGTCAACCACGTGTCTGACGCTTGTTATTAATTATAACACCTATTTTATGGCACGTCTCATTTTAATTAAATCATTAATTAGCTTGTGAACAATACTAACGACCGACAGAACCTTGAACTTGGTCATGTTCCTTGAAAAGGATTGAAATTTATGAACATACTCCATCGAGTCAGAGGCTTGGTTGATAAAAAAACAAAACAACCCAAGCTGGATTGAACAGTCTTCCCTTCAGGCGGTAAGAAACAATACAATGTGCAGCCAAACCTATTGATTAAATTCCTGATAAAACGAATGAAGAAAGATATTAATTTGTGATACAAAGGTACCGAGGTCTATGTTTTTTAAAAGGACAGTTGTATTGACTACTTGGGTTTTTACTTTCTTATAAATACAGTATTGTGATCGTGAGATTTTAGACCTCGAGAATTTTATGATCCTTTACGTTTTATTTGCCCCCGAACCGAAAAAAGTGGCTTAAGATTCTTTTCGCCCCCGTATTGGCCTGTCTGGCCCTGGGACACAGACAAGTAAGAAACAAACTCTCAACCTTACGAGGGGTTCACTGCGTTCCTTTTGCCAGCTTGAGTCCTTCAACACTGGGCTTCGCTAGTGTCCCTTCTGGGTGATGATAGGGCTAGCAGCAGCGATCCTAGTGTTGAAGGACTCAAGCGGCCAAAAGGAGCGCAACCATTTTAACCTGGAGGGTGAGTGTCTGGATATATTATTTGTCTGTGCCCTGAGGCTAAAGTTGGAACATTTATATGAATTTGGTTAAAAATTGATATTTAAAACGTGTTAACTGGTCACATATCGGGACATTTTTATTTATTCTCACTCTCAGCCCATTAAGAGTAAACTGATTTTTGAAATTATAATTTTTTTCAAAAATTTCTTTAACGATTTTGTTTAAAATAGTTACCTGGGAAGTGTTTGACATAATTGGTTTTTCGTCGGAAAAATGGTTTAAGGGTTTAATGATGATTTATATTTGAAAATTCGAAATTTATTGAAATGTTTCTTACGATTTTGTTTAAAACGGATATCTGGGAGATGTTTGACACGACAAAAATAACACTGAAAGCTTTTTTACATGAAGAAATTTCTTTAAAGGGTAGTTTATTGTTAACTCTGTTTGGAAAATGTGAAATCTTTTAAAAATAGCTTTGATTATTTTGTTCTAAATTGTTATCTTGGTATTATTGTACATGAAAAATAATATTGTACTTTTTTCTAATATATATTCGAGACAATATACGAAATTTCTAAAAAAAACTCTTTATGATTTAATTCAAATGGAGTATCTGGACATTACTTTAAATGATGAATAAATGTGTTTTTATTTTTACAAATATAAATAATTTAATGGTTATTTACTAATGAATATGGAAAGTTTGGACTTTATTCTTGGAATATTTTATTTAAAATCTATATATTATGGAGAATGCCTATGATAAACCAAATAATATGTTTGTTAAAATGAGGAAAATCTACTTTGGGGTAGTTTACTTAAAGTGTATTTTCGAAAATTTTGTTCCAAGCTATAATAGAGTCTAGGAGGAAAGTTTGTACGAATGTACCGTACCATTTAGAGCGAGTGCTATGGCTATTACCAAACATAATCTTACTTTATAATTATAGTATAGTCACAATAATCAGACCCCGAAGAATAAAATTCTGCTATATTCTGCGGTGATAAGTGACTTGTTACCAAAGTTTTGTATAAACTTTATTTGTGAACTGTTCGCACCACCTATTGACCAGGTGTTAACGAAAATACATGCCCATATAAGGTATGTAGTAGAGTAGTGCTTACGAACGATTGGTCAAATGGGGACCAAGTGGGTGAGGTAATATCACAAGTAATGTTTTAGCAAGCTATGCATACCATAGCAGCGCTTCATGACATACTTCCGGTTATTGTTCGAAAGATAGTAAACTCGAATTCAAGGGAAATGTTTCAGCTCTACCGCAATTCAAATCCTGGACCATGGAGTATACTCACTATAGAAAAAGCTAAAGTATACAGCAGGACTCTCAAATGAAGGTATAAACAAATCCGTAATGTTTCGATTATTTTTTTCATACGTATATGCATAGTACATTAGGTACGTACGAAAACAATAACTTGTCTTATCAGTATTTTGAAATACTGATGTACCTCCTAGTACGTATTCATGTACCCCGGTTAAATACCACTTATTTATAAGATTCTAGTTTTTTTTAGCACCACATCTTACTACCCATTCTGATTATACGCCTGTGTGTTAGTTACAAATTTTTCAGCCAGCTATCTACCTATTCAAGCCTCCAACCTGTTGCATCAATTTGGCAACACTGCAGGCTTTAAGTTGTATTTCAAATTCTTCAAGAAGCATGTAGTTCCATATAATATCTCTCTTTGTGTTTTCTGTGTTTTATAATGTGTCTCTTTATATGGAAAAGGAGTATTTACGAACATTAAAAACAATGTGTAACTGTGGAAGTTTGAAGAAGTGGGAAGTGGAAAAGTGTAAGAAGAAATTAAGAAAGAAGTGTGTTTGTTTTCATCTAGGCCTAACCTAACTATCCTTTCAGGTTGGCTTCATTCACTATCATTTACTTTACATTATTGTGAAGTGTTTCTGCACTGTCTTAATATACAATTACACTCATGTGTTAGGGATTAAGATGGTTGGATTAAAGATTAAGTGTACCCGAATTTGCGTGGAGAGAGAGAGAGAGAGAGGGAGAGAGTGGAAAACCACTTTCAGTACACCCGACCGGGATCGAACCCTGATCTGCCTGCTTTCGGCAGTCTAGTCTAGTGCAAGAGTAGCACCTTAGACCATACGGCCACTGAAGTGGGGAGGATTCCAGTTGTGTTATGCAAGAAGGTTCATATTTGAATCCTACTGTAAATATTCTATTCTTAGCTTGGTCCAGAGGGCACACATCAGACCCAGTTGTTATTTGTGTAGCGAGTCTTACTCCTCATACGCATATTTACACTAAAGGGTCCCCTACAGGTACAGGTTCACCGTACGGCGACCCCGGTCAGGTCTGACCTTACAGGTGAAACTGATCGTGTAGGGGGAAACCTGTTGGCCTGTTCACTTATTTTTCAGACCTGATATTTGATATTTTCTGATCGTTTAGTGACATACACAGGTAAGGTCGTCCGTTCTGGAGCGCTACACGTGTATGTCAGCTATTTGATTAGTAATTCAATAATAAGCTTTAGTAGTTCAATAGGGTATTAAGTGTGGTTAAGTTTGTATTTTAATTAATTATCATACAGACGTATTGTATAAGGTTTAATTTACAACCATTAAATAGTTTTTTCAATTTTTTAAATATATTTTAAATTCTTTTTTTATAAAGTGTTTATTACGGAAATGGCAGCTCCAAAAAAGTACAGTAATGAGTACAGTGATAAATTAACAATTGTATTTTTTGAGATGTATAAAAATGAAACCTGTCCTTGGAAGGTTAAAAGCAAATAGTATTAGGATCGAGCACGGATAGCGGCAGCGTACGACAAATTAGCACAATTGCTGAAGACTGTAGATTTGGGGGCGAATTGTGAGACAGTGGAAAATAAAATAAATTATCTGCGTAGCAATTTTAGGAAAGAATGAAAGAAAGTTACTGCAACAAGATCAGAGTAGAACTGTGATATTATGACAGGTAAACCTGAATAGTGTAGGGGCACAATATCTATCACGTAAGACCGGACAGGCGTCATCGTACAGTGAACCTGTACGTGTAAGGCCGGCTTAATGGGGTGGGAATATGTTTGGTAGAATTTGAAGGAAATGTACCAATATTTTCGTGGAGGTAAAGTAGGAAACCATTTAGGTGTCATCCACTTTCATCAGTAGAGCTGGGATTTTTATGTAGTGTCATATAGCAAAATGTGTATGTAAATATGTAGTAAAAGAGAGTTCAATATGTAGATTAAAAAATATGTAATCATAGTTTTAGGGACAGAATACACTTTTTGGTAGAAAATGACCTTTCCACGTCACAGGATGTCACTGAGAATATTTTAACAGAGGAATATTTTTGGGAGAAATGTCCTCAGGGGGATCTACAGGATCTACATAATTTCCTTTAAGAACATGGCCTACACTGACAAACGTTGAATATCCTCAATTACTTTTAAACACTGACTGGAACTTAAAATAAACACTTTCACCAATTTTGACTTGCACAGTACTTAGCTATTAAGTTTTGTGTTTTCCATTATACACGTAGTTTCTTTTAGTGGAGTTCAGTCGTTTGACAATCTCAGTCAGCCGACGTTTCCCCTGAAGTATGCAGCTGAACAGGCTACATTTGGATCATTGAATGATTTATGAAAGTCGCGCACAGATATCGCACACACACGGACGAATATAATATCTACTACTAACCTCACAGCTCCAAAATGCTCATTGTAGAAGTTGGCTGTTTCTTATCGGTTTGGAAAATTATTTGAGAAATCAATCCCAAGTCTCTTTTTGAGCAGAATTGATTGTGGGGGAGGAGGCATGTACTCAGAGGAAAAAAATCTCAACTGCCTGAGCTGGATTTTATCCTTTACAATAGTTAATTGGCAGATTCCTTTTGGCTATAATATCCAACCAAACAATGTTTAAAACTTGAACAATTTACACTTAATAGATCAATACAGTAGAAAATCACAAAATGTATATGAAATATTTAAAAGTGTCAAAATATGTCAAAATATGGTCGACGTTTATATTTTCTGATTATCTAAATGGCTAAGAATAGAATATGTATTTACATAGAAGTTCCAACTCTACTCATCAGTATACTCGAATAAAATTGGAGCCCCAGCCTCAATATTATCGGCAAACAATACTAGACATGAATGGCATACTTGTCATGTCTTAGTGTGCCCACCGTCACATTGTTGTATGGAAACAACAAGCCACTTCATTATCTTGTGTTGCTAGTCTCACTTTCCCACATCGACTCTGCCCCTCCCCAAAGCTCTTACTCTGATGAGTGGTTTATGCACAAATAATCTGTTGTCTTTGTTACTCGCATGCTACTCACACAGGCTGAGAACTACCATGATTTTGTTAGGAAACCCATTCTGAAAAACCTTACATCCTACTAAAATATCGGGAAAAATAGCAAAAAATACAAAAATACAGCAGTATTCTGATACGAAATAAGGCTTTCCAGAACGGAAAAATTAGTATATAGGTGTGAAAAGCCACGTACACTACATGATTGACTAAGAACGCTCATCTAGCGTTTGAAGGAAGATCTCCGGACATTCAAAGAACATTGGGAGAATTTGTGTGTTGACACGCAAATGTAATCCCTCCAAAAAAAAAAGTATCAAGAAAAGGGTGTATACCGATGACTTAAGATGTATGTTCTAATGCTTCAATAAGGGAATCACGTGAACAAATTAAATCGTATAACAACACTATAGGTCACCCACTTCGGTGGCCGCATGGTCTAAGGTGCTACTCTCACAGTAGACTAGACTGCTGATGACTGATAGATCAAGGTTCGAATCTCGGTCAGGTGTACTAAGAGTGGGTTTTCCAAAATTGTTTTCCACGCAAATGAGGGTACACTTCCTCTAAATATAACCTTCCTAGTCTCTAAAACCATGAGCGTAGTTAGTATATAAGCGTACAATCCAAACGGGTAATAAGACGCGGTGCTAAAAATAACTCAAGGTAGAAACTATGATTTTAATCGTACCTTAAAGTGAAAGGTTGTTGCAGCTCGTGAAATATATCTGAAAGTATTAGTGAACATAAACTAGCTTAAGTGGCCAGAGGGTCAAAGGCTTCACTCTCGTGTTAAATTGGCCTGCTGAAGATGGGGAGATCTGTGTTCGAATCCCAGTCGGGTCTATTGAAGGTGATTTTTCCTACATGGTTTTCCGTTCTCTTTTTCACGCAAATGCGGATATATTACTTCTAAAATTCTACCTTCCTCATCAATAGCCTATACAGTAATTATCATATACAAGTATAACCTGATTAGGTAGTAAGATGCGGTTATAAAAATAAATACATTAATTAATAGAACAATGTAAACCTTAAGGGATTCTACAGATATGTTCACTCACATTACTCTACGGAGGACTGGGTGAGAGCACCCACGAACCACAGGTGAGAATATCCTCACTTATCTTTGCAGGGGATGTTGCCTGCCTGTGACGTCATGACAAGTCAAGATAGAATGTCCCATGTTAATGAATTTAGTTTCAAAGATATGACTTTGAAACAAACACCATAAAAGCTTAGGTAATTCTAAAATAGTCTTACAGTGTCAATAAACTATTATTTTTATCTTGGGGTAGGTTTTTTTTTTTACCTTTTTCTTAGAAATCATCTAACCTTAGGCTATTTGAATTTGTTACGAAAATGACTTGTAGAAATCTTCCTACCAGGTTTTAGGTAAAAAAAAAAGTCCGTGGTAGCATATGTCGATCTAGAATAGGAAACAAGAAAAGGGTTATTTTAAAAAGCAGTTCAATGTTTTCAAGGCGCAAATAGTATAGTGAGTATGTAAGCTCGTCAGAATAAAAGGGGAAAGATTATCATCAGATAAACAAGAGGTCTGGCAGGGTGAACTGATCATTTTCTGCCTTCTCTTTCTATTTCGTACATTGGCGTCTAAGTGTGTTAGCCTTTAGAGTGCTCAGGTGCATCAAGTTTAGATGCGACCCGCTTAGAGAAATAATATTGAAATCTCCAAGTAGGCGACGACGTTAAGGATATATGTAATACCCTCTTTGCTCTATCACATAATCCCTAAGACCCTGAATAAAAGGATTGGTGAAACTCAGCAGCTTGTTGTAGGACTACGCAAGCTTCCGGAAGGTGTTCTTGATACACAGCATATCTAAGTCTCGATGCAGTCCTGTTGCAGACATACCAGGTAGGCCTACTACAACTCTCGCTCCAGCCTCACCGATGAAGGTGAAATTTAACTTGGTCATTAATTAGATTGCTACGTTGTTCCTTTGTCTTTTATTTACTACGTGTTTTAGCTTTATGGTCGACCTCGCCGTTCTTCGGATAAAGTGCTCGCCTCAGGACTCGATATTTGTCAGTTTGAATCCAGTCGAGGTCAACGTTTTTTCTTGAGAGATACAAATTCGTAGTACAACTTCCTTTGGAGGGGAAGTAAATCCACTGGTCCCATGTCGATTGTGACATGTAAAATAATCTTGGAGGGTATGTGAAAATACCTTTCCTGCCAAAATTTGTAGGCCCTTTCGCTCTCGCTAATAGAAATTCTCGTGTGCTGATATAAGTCGGTTCAGGAAGTGTGAAAAATTATTAAATAATAAATACAATTTATCACTGTGAAAAATTATTTGATAAAATATAATAGTGTATGGGGTTAGGCAAAGTTTAGAAGAAAGGTGCTGTATGCTCCGACAAATTGTATTTTCTTACCCCTTCGTTACTATTGGTTGGAATGGTCATTGCTCTAGGCCAGTCCTAAGAAAATTACGGCCCACGGGTTCTATGCGGCTCATCACATATTTTTATGCAGTCCGCAAGCTATATCTTTATTTCTACGGAAAAAAGTAGTGCTAAAAATACCAGAATTAAAAAAAATATTTTTATGGAAGTATATTATATAGTTGTTATTTAACACACTGATAAACATTTATAAACAGTTTTAAGAAACTCAACTATCAAATTTACACCTGACATTAAAGAAATGATAAAAAAATTTTTTTTTTAAACTGCGTTTATTACATTATGTTCTGTTTTATTAGATAACAGCATACTTATTTTTATGTATTGTCTTCATACTGTACTGTACTGTAAATTGTGTCTACTAAAAATATATGTTTTATTTTGCGGCTTATTCTTATATTAAAGCTCTCAACCCTTCAGCCAAAAAAAAATTGTCCACACTTTCTCTAGGTGAAGTAAAGTATAAAGGTGGGAGGACCGGAGAATTTTTGCAAACCGAGTCCCTCGAGGCTCGTTCATAAGTTTATAAGAACAACATTTGATAGAGCTGTGTGGGTCCCTGATAGATTCCTTTTGAAGAAGAGCTATTAAAAAAGTGGTAATTTATAGAGTCGTATGGGGACATCACATGTTTACAGTAGAAATAGATGTTGGTACGTGAGTTTATTTTACATCCGTTACAATAATTATGGCATTACCTAGAATTAAAGTATTCAGCTGATTAACAACAATTTATGGATCACCATTAACATATAGTGCACCTTGTCTATGAGCAATAGGATTTATCTTTTTATTTACAATAGAATGAATAAAGTATTAATATTAGCTCATTAGATATTGTACTATATAATATTTATTATATATTTGTGTACATTTCCATTATGTATTATCCATAGGAGCTGTATTTGCTATTTTTGGGGGATTTATTTAATTATATCTTCTATCTAGGCCTACAGGTTTATCATTTAATTCAAGATGATTAAAAGTTCAATCTATCTTTATATTTATTGGAGTAAATACGACCTTCTTACATCAACACTTCTTAGTATTATCAGGTAATCTGACTATCCAGATACTTACACAATATGAAACATTATTTCATCAATCGAATCATACATTTCTTTAATCGGAGTTATATTATTCATCTTAATTTTATTCCATCCAAAAAAGACCCTATTGAACACACCTATTAATTAAATTCATCCAAGCTTTGGATGTGGTAAGAGTGATCTTTGACAGTACCACTCTTTTTTAGTATTTATGTCCGTATTAGCCAGTTCAAGATTACGACCCTTTAGTTTTGTTCTTATTTAGATGTACTCATGTAGTTTATTGTCCCGCCACGAGGATTGCGGTTACTGTTTAGTAGTAAAACGTGTTCAAAGGTTTTTGTTACCAAACAGATGTAGTCTAATGATAATGATGTTTTCATAGCTTCAAAGTTTTATCCAAGATTTTGCACAGCTCATCAGGTAGAGTATCTGTCAATTAACCTAAGGGGCAAGGATTTAATTCATGGCAGTGATAAAGATAGAAGGAATAGGAAAATGGACTGGTTCCTTGTCTTTAAGTGATAAATTAACTTTCTGTTTTATTAGGTTGTGTTTGTTCAAGAATTAACCTGGGGCAGGATTCATTTTTATTTGTAAAACATAACGCCGGTCGTATTGATGCCTTATTCGGAGTAGGAATGAGGATCTTAGAGCACTGATTCTCCAACAGTAGTCCACGGACAGGTGCCGGTTTGCAAAGCAATTTTAATTGTGGGCCTGGTTGTATTTTAGGAAGGCGTGAGATAATAAATATATCTTCTTTTTTTTTGCAGAGAGTAAAGTTTGTTTTTAAATAGTTCAAATGATTAGTTAAACAAGTTTATATTCGTGGGGGTAGCTGAATACTCTGAAGTAGGATTAAATAATAATCACAAAAACACGTAATTCACGTAATTGAGGTGTACAGGTTTGGTATATACTCCCCACTAATATATATTGAACATGATTTAGGCCTGTTGAGAAAAAATCTGAGCTTGTTCCCTAATATCTGTACCTTGCTGTTATATTGTATGGAACCGATAATTGTACTGGTTCGTTACTTAGAAGAGACTATAAACCGCTGGCTTAGTGAAAGCATATTAAAATTAGTACCACATTGTGGCTACATGCAGGGAAAATGGAAAAGTTAGGCACTTTTTTGAAGTCAGGAAAAATCCTTGAAATTCGGGGAATCTAACTAAGAATAAGAATGTTTGGCTAATTAAAAAACAAACAAAAAAACCCCACCGCATCTAAACACTAAAACATAATAAGAGATAATGTTTACTACATGTTAAAAAATGTATCGCCTGGATATGGCGTTTCAACAAGAGAGGGTTGCAATGTAGGCCTACAGGACATGAGTGAAATGAAGATAGGAAAACGCGTCCCAGTGCCTAGATTCGAACTCCAACATTACCGTCAATGGGTCTATCCCTCTAAGGTGAGAGTGTAGAAAACTTGAGAAAATATAAGTGCTTTTGCAGTTGTTGTTTTTTATATCAAAGCATTTTTTCGCCAAAATAAATCAAACAATTCTTCAGTAGAAATATATAGTTTAATTTTCTTCTCATGGTGACCTCAACTGTTGATGAAAATCTTTCAAGGTTGTCTTGGAATTTAATGACAACTTTTTATCTCAATTCAAAAACTTTCTCATCTAATACTGCTATGATCATGGACTATATTAATTAGCTGTTGATATAACCATGTGAAGAAAATTAAACTTATGTTTCAACTAGAGAAATATTTTATTTATTTTGACCAAAAACAAAGATATTTTTAGCATAATAACTCCAAAAACACTTATCTTTTATTGTGTCCCCTACACTCCCACCTTAGGACACCTCGGTCACTGCGTATATAAAATATGCCAAGCGCCTACACATTAATTAACAGGTTGATATGCCAGTTTTGCTCGCGGGATAATTAGCTGGATCATTGCCTGGTTCTTTTCCCCTTGTATGTGAAAAGAGCTGTCATAGTCTTCAAGTGGGTTTATGAATAATATAGAGTATGTTCTTCACCGATAGGGGGCATGGGGTGGGGAGTGAAACGCTGATATTCACCTTCTATTGTCAACTTATGGATAGGCCTAGTCTTGATCGTCATCAGTACCTGTGAATAAAGTGTTCAATACCCTTGAACTCACAAGAGGGTGCGTCGGTCTTTTGTAATTTCTCTCCCTGTCCCAAAGAAGAGGAAGAATATTTAACTCCCCTCATCCCTTCCCCCTTCCTCCTACCTGATAATAAAACTGGAATGATATTTCAAGAGGACACATGATGGGACAAATTACGTTTGGAAAATAATATATATTTCTTTCATTCACTTACCTACTCATAACCTTAACTAAGCGTTAACAGCTTACAAATGGTTTGTCATGACCATAAAGGACATGTCATTCTTGTAAACTGGAAGAATAAAAATAATCTTAAAATACAGTTTTTTATTATTTAAAAAAATCTTTAAACTAGATGACATTTTTCATAGTTTTCTTTGTAGTGGTTTGTGATATTGGGGTCACTATTTGTGCGTTGCGTGCTTTAATGTCAATATTTTACGCCTCAGCTGTTATTTAAGTGTGGAGTTTATTATCATGTCATATAATATTACAGAAATATTTTAAAAATACACTTCAGTTAACGACAGGACATTTTTAAATAACAGAACTACGTGTTGGGCTATTATATTTTTATGACGTTATTTCCTCCCTTTCAGTTAGTAGACTACAAATAGCAAGACTCTATGGGAATTTAATAATAGACGTAGTTTTTAGTTGATGAGTTCTATCAATGAATAGAGCTATTATGAACAGAAACTAAATCCACACCAGTGGTCACGTGACTCAAGGTATTAGTCTCCCACTATACCTAATGGCCTGTGACAAGGAGGTCGAGGTTCGAATCTCAGCCAGATGCACTGGGTGTAATTTTATCACGAAGATCTTGTTATGGTTTTAAAACACCATCTCCACTCTAATAGGGGTACACTTTCCCTAAAATACTTTCCTAATATCAGGATCAGTGGTCAAATGGTTTAAAGCAGTGTTTCTCAAAGTGTGGTCCACGGTGACCTATCAAGTGGTCCGCAGGATACCAGAAAGTGCAATAATAATAATAATAATAATAATAATAATAATAATAATAATAATAGTGAATTAAAGAATGTTGTTAACATATAATACAAACATTTGAAATGAAAAATACTAAATATTAAATACTCACCCTATGTTGTATTTATTTCCTTAGTGGAGACAAGTCATATAGAAAAGGAAGTCTGTACCAACCTTAAGTCTCAAATCTGAACAATTATTTATTAAAAAGTATGAACCTTAGAATGTTAAAAATTAAAATAAATAAATTATTATTTACTAATTCAAAGTACCTATGTATTTTTTCTCAATATTTATTGTAATACATTAATTTTATCTTGTATTAAATAAAATTATCTAAAAACTATGTTTTTCCTGTATATTTTACAACACCTCTCCCCCATATTCTAGGACCACGGTCCTCCAGTGGGCATAGCTTTCAGGGCTCGAATCCTAGTCGGGTGTACTGAGGACTTTTTTATTCCCAAAATGGAGCTAGGTACATTTCCTCTAAATTATCCGTCTCTCATCCCTACCCTAATTAGTGTAAATATGAGGATAGCCTGAACGGGTAGTAAGACATAGTACACAAAATAATGTTTGTACAACAATGATCTATATCTATTTTAGACTCAATAGTCAATTTTTACATTTTTTATTGGTAAAAATTTATAAATGAGGAATTTAATAGCAATGCGATGGCATGAAGATTTATTTGCAACACCTAATAAAATGTCGAAAATTTTAACCGGAAGTTGAAATTTTAATACGAAGTGTTGACCCTTGTGGACCCAACATTGATCTTTTTTATCGGTCCAAACGTACAAATGAGGACATTAATTCTTTAAAAACAAACCGGGACAAAAATTTGTTTTTTTACATAAGTATAGTGCAATTTATGCTTGGAATTGCTAGTGTATATTATTTCGTTTCACATGTATTACGAGTTTTGAGTAAATATCTCCATTTTCAAACAATAGAGTGAGAAAGTCCGTGCGGAGTTCCGTACCATTTATTTTAACGTAGTTTCCAAAGATTATTTGTTTCATTATTTGATCAAAATAATTTTAAAACAAATACAATATTTCTCAATGTATTTAATACATTTTTCTTTTCGTGAGTATTCTAAACCAGTGGTATTCAACCCAGGGTACGCGTACCTCCGGGTGTACGCGAATACATTTTAGGAGGTGAACCTACATCATTGAACAAATATAAATGTAGTATATATATATATATTTTTTTTTTTTTCTCTACTCTCATTTTGAACTTTGTATTTAACTTAGATGTAGATTATATAATATGTATAACTTGCATTACGCACCAACAACTTTGGGGGTACAAATTTGAAGATAAATTATATCTGGAGGTACGTGAGCAAAAAAAGGTTGAATTTTACTGTTCCAAACAGTTGTGTGTATGATGAGAAGAGGAAATCGTGGCGGTGTGTACGAGTATTTATTGTTGGAGGATCATCAACACGTATTTTACCGACTGTAGACGCTCAGCGCTCTGTTTTACCGACTGAGCCCTATTATCAACCTGTCACGTACCAATGCCGAGGTTAAAAGAAGAGCTAGATAGAGGAGGGGCAATAAAAAGCGAAGTCTTTGTAGCCGCTGGCTAAGCGCGTTATATCCCGCCCCTTTGGTGTCTCATGATTGGTTGTTGGTCGCGAAGGGGGAAGAGTAGAGGAGGGTGGGGGGCATGATCATTAGCTACGCTTCACGTGGTGGTGGCTCCCACCTGTGTGAGAGGGAGGGAAGGGGAAGTGAGATGATTGAAATAGCGGGCAGTCTCCTGTTTGTGTGTGTGTGTGTGTGTGTGTGTGTGTGTGTGTGTGTGTGTGTGTGTGTGAGACGATCGCCGCCTCGATACCACCTGGGTCGATAGGGGCGCCACAGGTATCGATACGTATCGGGAGATTGAGAAGATCCGCATTCAGGATTAACGTCCGTCTCAAGCGAACTTAACCTATGACAGCAACACTTAATACTAAACATACAGTTTTTTTTATATATAAAAACTGTTTTGGTGGCCCCATGCTTTAAGGCACCAAGCTCGCAATGGATGGTAATGCAGGCAATGGGAAGGTTGAGGTTGGAATCTCGGCTGAATGCACTGAGGATGGGTTTTTACACGTGTGAATTATCGTGGTGGGTTTTCCAGAGTGCTAATGTGTTGGTATTATATAATGTATCTAGCGCGGATTTTATCAACTATAGGATTAATTTAACTGGTACTAGGAAAACAGATTTCCCCCTCAAACACTCACACCTAAGTACAAAGAACTATAAGAATATAGTGAAACGAAGCCACTCATCAATATTACAACAAGTTAAGCCCCATCCGGGTTCAAACTAGGTCCTTCTAGCTTTGAAGTCGGTCATGGGAATGTCCTCTCATTATTCAGTTCCCCTTATTCGAGGGCTCTCTTGAAAAGTGGAGAAAGAGTAGAAAATATTTGTAACAGTCCGTAATCCGTAGGTTCTTAGAGCCCTAGCAAAAGCACCAATGTTTGTTGAGCAGTGTTTTTACATCCGTGTCTGCCTGCATAGCTGGCACCCTGCAGCACGAGATTGTAAAGAGGGTTGCCCAGACAGCAGGCGGTGGTGTTCGTACATAGTTGCCGGACGAAGTCCTCCGTCAAGGCCACCTATACAATATTGTACTCGCTACGATGGTGGTTTAAAACAAAATACAAATGGCTACAAACATTAACCAAATGTTATTTTATAATGGTTACGCAGATTTTGGTACTCTCTCTCAAAAATGATAGTTGCAGAACTCTTGTAACTGTCATGTACGATCTATTTACAACGATTTGGGCTCTCTAAAGGTGGTACATAACCGTTCTCAATAGTTTTTGTAACTATCAGAAATGATGGGATCTATTGTGAACAGACTATACAGTCCAATTTTTATTGTAAAAGCCTAATTTTCCATCTATAAAATTTACTAGATCTACCTTCATGTATTTATACGTCAAGTCATGTGTTCCACAGCATGCCATTTTTGATGGATAATATCAATAAATATACAATACTAATAATGATTTAGTAAAATGTTTTATCATTTTTGAACACACACCATATGTTTGAATTTTATAAAAGTTTTTTTCCTGTCAAAATTCTTCTTTAAGTAATCATACTAAATATTGTAGCCTACTAATAGAATATTTTGTCTCAGCCCACAGTCACTCTTCCTCTCCAGACACACATATTTTTCGTCTAGACAAATATAAATATAGCTTGCGATCAGTGAAATGGAGTTGCGTCCAGAAAATTGTGTTGGGATAATTAGGAGCGTAAGGTAAATACTGAGCTGTGTCTCATATAACTAACTCTTATCACTATAAATAAAAAGCATTTAACTATTTACTGTAATAATATGACAAACATTCAATCTTTATCTGAATTCTGTCTGCTGTTTGATCGCTTCCAACATGGATGCCAAATTTTAGTGAGAAAGGCAAAGTAATAAAAATAATGAATGGTTTTAAATTTACTGAACATCAAGTTAATGGAGCTGTAAGTTGGATATGCCTAAAAAATACGTGCAAATCTTTTTTTAATTGTGGTAATTTAAAACTTGAAGAGAACTTAGAATACAACCATGAAGTAGATTCAGTCCGAATGCTACAGCTCCATGTATAAAGCAATTTATTCAAATGAAAAGCTACTTAAGACCCTTCAGGGAGTCCGAAGAAACTAATTTTTCGAGGTAACAATAATAAAAAAACACACGAGAGCAGCACCTTACAGTCATTACATCCAAGGACGTCAAATACACTGGAAGTAATATTAATTATGCAAGATTTTCCCAACAGCCAAAACTCTCGTAAAACAAAAGTAAGGGTCATGAATATTGCGATCAACCACAACATCTGAAAACTTTGTTTTGATCAACGATGTAATGACCAGAATAATTCTCTTATTCTCTTATGTTATACTTAATATTAAAGTTTTAAGTGAAATCTATGAGTTATTAACCGATGGGACGTTTCAGTATTGCACCAAATATTTTTGGTAACTGTTCATGGTGCATGGATTCGGAAAAAAAAAAAAATCTGCTCTTCCTGGATTTTCTTATGTTGGCCAATAATGCTACCACTGCTTATGTTGAAGCTCCTCGAACACTAAATTGGGCATGTTTTGGCAAAAACAATCATTTTAGATTCCAACCTGTTATAAGAGACTTCGAAAAAAAAGCATTCATTCTGCAGTAAGGTCTGTGTGGCCAAATGTGCGCTGTCGTTTCCATTTAGGCCAGATTGGTAGAGGAGAATTCAGTGTATAAGACTGGTTAAAAAATATTTCACGGATCCTAAGGTTGGAACATTTTTAAAAATTACTGTTTAACTTATCCTTTTTGAGTACTGCTGAAATAGGCTACTGCTTCTCATTTGATTCGGTGTCTATTTAATCCTAATAGTAAAAATATCACCAAACTAGCCGATAATTACATAGTGGAAGACTCAACTTACCCACAAGTTTGGCCAGAGGAAGGTTGCTAAAAAAACCGCATCCAAACGAGTCTTTTCAAAACAAATTCAACTCTCCTACGGACATTTACCTCTTCTTGGACAATTTAAAAATAATGGAGAAGAACCCTGAAATTCTTCTTCGAAGTGAATAAATAATCGCCCAGAAAAAGTATGGGTCAAAATATAATTTATTAACTGCAGACTGCAAGATTAGGCAGAAGGTAAAATTACAAGACTTCAATATAATCAAATTATTGCTGAAACTTACAAACCCTCTGACAAAAATAAATAATCATGTTTTATATAACATTTGACTGTAGAACTGACTGAATTATACTTTTATGTATCATTCTGAAAATACTTTCGTTAATCATTCCAATATTTTCTTATTTATTAGACTTCACCCCTTCGGATGCAACTAAGAGGCTACTGGCGCACTTGTGGCTAGGTCAATGCGGTTGTGCCACCGCGGCTAATAGAGTGAATGGAGTCTTATGGCCCAACGATCGCTCCAGCAATAAACTACACAGCGGCCAGTACGAACCGTTCATTCACTCTTTGGAACTCTCTTGTTGAGGAGGTACCACATAGCAGCTACTTGCTTCACGTTCATTGCGTGATACACTGTGCACAGTTGACAGCGACTCCCTACGCTCAGTTGGTCACGTATTTTTCTGGGTTCCTACACCACTAGTCAAGTTGTATAATACGTTAGACACGCATTTCACTTGGTCGACATTTACATGGAAGTTAAGGCTCAAATTCTGACCTACAGCAATGAGAAGGAATTCACCACATTCTATTTTTGTCTATTTTTTCCTATCCTCCTTTCAAGCTAATGTGGGGGCACTTTCTCTAAGCTACCCTCTTCAAACCTCTCTATTATATTAAGGACGTTGACTACCTGTGACGTAATCACAGGTCACGATATGATTTCCTAGGTCAATACATTTACGATCCATCCAATGAGTTTTAAAGATATAACGTTGAAACAAAGACCATACATTCTTAAATAATTCTAGAAATAGACCTACAGTGTCACAAAATCATTAATTTTATCTTGAAGTGATTTTATTTTGCTGACATATTTTTATAACCCCTCTACAACTAAGGTTATTGGGCTTGATCATGAAAATGGCCTGTAGGAGTCTTCTGCTAGGATGTAGATTAAATAAGTTCGTGGTAGCAAACGTTTCTCTAGAATAGGAAACAAGGAAAAGGTATAAGAAAGTCAATGTTTTCAAGGCACAAATAGTATAGTGATTGTGTATACTCATCAGAGCAGGAGGGGAAGTACTATCAGTCGATAAACAAGAAGTCTCGCAGGGTGAACTGCTCATTTTCTTCCCTCTAGTTCTATTTCATGTATTAATGTCTAAGTGTAATAGTGCTTAGACTGATTAGGTGATTCAAGTTAGGATGTAGCGCGCTTCGCACTATAGCTTCGAAATATCCAAGTAGGCAACTTCGTTAACCGCAGTCCCACGACCTAACGCGTCAATCTAGCATTGAGGTGCGTACAGAAATAAAACAAGTTCTCTGCCTACTGATTGCCAGCGCCGATCAGCGCTGAAGTTCCGCAAGTGTAGATGTATGTATATAAACGACACCGATAAAAGGCTAAAAGCCGTCAGTTGTCACTAATTAACAGTTACAGTTAAGATATCCAGTACTTCATCTGACGAAGACTGTTTACTTCTTGATACATGGCTTAACCAACTAGAGACACCTTTAAATCTATAGCCAAATATTTTAACAACACATTTTCTAATACTATTGGGCCCATTAATAGCAATCATGTTTGTACTTTATGCACCAAAAACTCTGGATTTATGTTTTTAACAATAAACAAAATATGTTCTGCTGTCCTGCAAGGTGTTGCGAACGCATGGTAAAAATTTGAAACAATAGACTTAGGTGTTTATGGTAAGCAAGTAGATGGTGACAATATAAAAGTATATTTGACTTCTTCACCAACTAGGACAGAGCTATGTTTTTTTTATCGCCACGTTTTACTATCTGTTCAGGCTGTACGCATATATGGTAATTAATATAATGAAGTAGAGATGAGGAAGGAAGCCTTTTATAAGTAATCTACTCGCATTTGTGTGGAAGGAGAGTGGGAAACCATTTAAGGAAAACTACCCTCGGTAGCCCCGACCGGGATTCAAACTCCGATCTTTCCGTTATCAGTAGGCCACATATTAATTAAGCCCAGATACACTTTTGTAGGTGTTATAGAATTTAGAATTTAAGGTTTTTTTTACTTGAATTTGGCTAGCTATTAAGATACCATTGTTATAAATGGAATAATAATCTTTTAACTGTATACTATATTAAATAAACTTGTAGTAATATAATGTTGATTCATTTTAATTTTAGATTTGTTTTCAAGCCCATAAAAGTAGTCGGTGCCCGGCCAAGCTGTATCTGTCCAGTTATTCGTAATGGACGTCTTATAGCAGACATAAAAAACAAATACTATATTTAATAGGTTCTTTGACCGTGATCTAAACACTTAAGTAATAAAGATAGGCCACTGTACATTATAAAAATAAGATAATGTATGGTCCTGATAATGAACCTAAATATCCTCGCACTAAACCGATAAACTTACCAGCAAACTCGTCCATGTAAGAATCCTTAAAGCAATCTCCCGTGTAATTAAATACAACATGGACCAAGTGGCCTAACCTGTTAGTCTCCACAGTCGTCCCTCGCATATCAAGAATAGCTGTCATAAATTACTTCTAGTTCTTCTGGAAAGAATATCGTTTAGCACGCTAGGGATGTTGTATCTGAAATCTGCAACAGATCTCACTTTAGTAAAACGCGGCGAACTTCGTGTGAGACGGTTCCTAGCTAAAGAGGGAGAGACGATGTTCTTTTGTAACAAAGGAAAACACGCAATTAAACCCTGATTTATAAAAAAAAATGGGAAGCCCACTTTCGAACACCAACATTGATTGAAAGTCACTAGGATTTGGAACTATATAAATATGTCTTATTTGATTTATCATTTATAAAGTTCATCTAAGAAGTTATCAAAATCTTCCACTAATACTTCCTTATATTATTATTATTATTATTATTATTAGCACCGCGTATTACTACCTATTCGGGTTCTACGCACTTACGCTAATGTATAATGGTAGGGTGATTGTGAGATGAAATGGACCTAGAGTTTAACGTGGAATCCGAACCACGGTGGAGGCCTGGCATTCTCCTACTTCCTTATAGATTAATGTATAAATTCTCTTCATATGATTGAGGTGAGGTGGAAGGGGACACGAGAAAAGTCCTGTGATTTTGCAGTTTTTATGGTAAAACATTTATTTGTCCAAATAAATAAAATAATGCTCCAGTAGCAACGTTTAGTTTAACTTTCTTCGTATGGAGGCCTCAACAGTTCTTAAATATATTTCAAAGGTGTCCTGGAATTTAATGACAACTTTTTCTCTTTATTTAAAAAGTTTCTCATCTAATACTACTATGCTCATGACAGATATTCAACAACTGTTGATATCACCATGTGAAGAAAATTAAACTAAATGTTGCTACTGGAGAAATATTTGTTTATTTTGGCAAAAAAAAAAGTTTTACTATAAATACTGCAAGAACACTGACCTTTTCTACCATCCCCTACATCCTCACCTTAATTAAACTCACTTAGAATGTAAATTCAACTATAATGGTCCTATGGAAATAGATTTTACTGTACAGTGAAGGCTACCAGGAAATTATGAGAGTAATAAAGGTCTCAAAATATATGTACAGAGACAGTCAGTGGTGTGGCGTAGAATATTGTTAGGGTAAGCAGAGTTACTACTACCGATACGTGCTAGTACACTTACAGCCGGCCGGGCTTGCACAGCACCCCTGGAAATCAAGGTCCATGGCAGTTTCTTGGTCGGTAC
>CABEEJ010000784.1:37374-71260 GCA_901482245.1 Timema douglasi
CAGTATACACTGATGTGACCGGCACCGGGGACTCGTGCCTACCATCTATCCATGATGATATCCGGAGCTGTTTACTTCCGCTCACAGAAGTGATCTTGAGATCTCCACTCTTTCCCGTGTGTAGGGGAATGGGATTACGCACATTGCGCGTAGGAAAGTAATTCTCCACTACGCGCACGTATTGAGGAGCCCATGCACTACTAACTGTCTAGGTTAGAACCGGAGCTCAAAAACGTCTCACCGCATGAATGGAGATGCCCAGCCAGACGCACGGGTCCAGAATGCCAGGAGCCCGGACCCTACCGCTCTGCCAAAGCCATCACTCGTAAGCGATTAAACTGTAAGCAGAGTTAGTTGAAACCATATCGATGAATTGTTCTCACCACTCAGTAAAACACTGATTGGTCTGACATAAATGAAAATATAACATAATGCAGAGCCTATTTATGATTGGGTGAATTCAGAATCTAGAGTGAGAGAACATATTATCCCAAGTGCAGTTTTAACATGCTCTGGTTACCCCGCCAACACTTAACGTTACGCCACTGAGTAAGGTAAAAACACTTTGCTGTTTCCTAATCACCGCGTCCAACTGCCCCGTTCGTGCTTTACTCATTTTAATTAAGTTGGTAAGATAAATGAAGAAGGTATAATATAGAAGAAATGTAACCAAATTAGCGTGAAGGGAGATTACTAAATTACTATCTAAGAAAAATTCATTACTTAGTATACCCTGCCTGGATTTGAATTCAAACCTTGTCACCATCGGCAAATCAGACTAGATGTGACCTGACAGTCCACCGATGTGGTTCAAAGCTGGTTAAAACTACAGCTGCCATATTTTCTCCCCCACTATGTTCGCATTTTATAAAATAGGCCCTACATGTAGGTCATCTAATACGGTCTGATATGAATAGCTAGAAGCTTTTTTAACAATTAAAAAAATCATATGGGTTAATGTAATCATGTGATCTGTAGCTGCTACTTTTGATAGATAATATCAATACCTATTAAATAAACTTATTAATATCATAAGCAGGAGTGTGACTATATGTTTAATTGGGTGACCTTGTGGCTAATGGGGTAACTTTGTGAAAATAAAAAAAACACATCTCGCGCCGTGACTGTTTGCACAGTAGCAATAAGTCAAAAGATACAGAGCCTGCCCCCAGTCTGTGGCATACACTTGAGGCGGACTTCAGAACGTCCTGTGATTCACGCGTTTTTACCTTCCGTGTTTAATGTGTCACCTCACTTTGGCATGTTTCGGGAACTTTCATCTGTGGTGACATGGATACATACAACGTTACAAAACAATGTAGTTTCCCTCCCAAGTTTAATCGGTTTTTGATATAGTAACACAAAAAGCTACGAGTTTTTACATGCATGTGGAGATACTTTGTACTTTATTTAATTACCTGTGTAATTTATACGGTAAAATACAATGTCACAAAGTCACCCCACATATACGGGGGATTCTGCGACAACCTCAATATTAATTTATAAGAAATTGATTTGTCTTAAGGGACCTCCCAAGTTCAGGAATTCAATGTTGAGACATAAGTGTTCTAAAAATCCCATATTTTTTTATCATCAATGACTATGAAAAATAATCGGACAAGTTAAAGTGTCTATCTTTGTCACTGAATCTTTTTTTTTATCCTTTAAAACCGAGGGAAAATATTGTCAATTTTAAAAGATATATAAAGTGTTTTTAAAAGGACAGAGGGAGGATGTGGCTTTTAAACTAGTTTATTGGTTCCGGATTATAATGTGTGAAGTTTTTGTATGATATTTGATATTGAATGAACTTGTTAAAACAGTGTGTGTTGTTTTAAAATTTAAACGTTCGATTGTGCAAAAAAATTATCAATTTTTTTCACATGTTGTGCTGAATTTCACTTGTAAAATTGTGTCAATGTTAAGATAAAGAAAATACATTCTCTATAAGTTCCTTATTGCCAGAATCCCACTATATATATATATATATATATCACATAGTAATCTAATTATATTTACACCTGTAAATTCACACGTACAGCTTAAACAAGTTTTACTTAGCCCGGAAAAACACCTCACCACACCCCTGCTGTAAGCACCGCGTCTTACCATCCATCCGACCTATACAAATATTTTCATAAAAGGTATAGGGATGAGAAATGTACAATATAAAGAGTGTGTACCCACATCTGAGTAGAGGAAGAATGGAAAACCGCTTAGGAAAAGGTACCACAGTTCCCCCATCCGGTATTCAAACCCCAACATTCCAGTTACCGAAAAACCATGCCGCTAAGTACAGTTAATATCTTACATAAAAGGAAGCGATAAGTTAGCAAAAAGTTAAACTCATCTCTTTCTATTTTTTCATGAAGGGGACTGCACCGTAATTAAGGAAGCTTCGGTTGAGATTGATGACAGGCGAGCAAGGTCAGATTATTTTAGCCACCAGAGCGGGAAATTAATAGGTTGGAGGAATAATATTTTTCGGTTAAAATATATGCCTAACGAGGTGTTCTATAACTCACTTTTGAACTATGTATATTAAAGATTTCCGGAACTTTCGAAAAGAAAATGATTTCCTTGAACATGTTCATTTAGCTTTGTAATCCTTAAAGGAAAAATTACAGTGAAATATTAATTATTTTAAAGACATGATTATCTTCGATAAATTTAGGTTTCTTAATGTGCACTTTATAAACGTAAAAAATAAAATAACAAAATACCTACAAGAGAACTTAGCCTATAACAATAAACCTGACACCATACACTCAACCCTAGCACCTAAATATGTACTAACTTAATTCGATATAAAATAACAACTATATTCAAAAACCCAGAATTGAACCATGGTCCTCTATCAATACCTGGGGTTGACCACTATAAAACTCAAGCCAAAGGAATATCTTCAATAAAACAAAAACATATGACACAGCTGCGGATACAAAATATATTTGGTATAGTATTTGAATTAAGGTAGCTTATTAATTAAACATTTATATACTATGCATGTGTAAAGTACTATTTAAAGAATAGATGGGTGTGCGTTTGCGTGATTTACTCTCACTCAGAAGGATCTAATTTGATTCTTTATTGGATTGACTAAGCGTGGCTTTTTCCAAAGTCTGCTCCGTTAATCTTTTCTCTAGACTAGTGATGAAACTCACCCTTAAAATTCGCCCATTTCAGATATGAAAGCTTAGTTCAATAATATCCAGCACAGTATCACTAAAGTGAACTTACAACAATATCATAACCAGTGTAGCTGATCATTCATTCTAAATATCACTTTAATTTAGTTTAGTTCACTGGTGACGAGGAGGTCACGATTTGGATCTCAGCCAAGTGCCGAGATGTTTTTTTTATGAAAGGGTAAAATTCTGTTCTGGTGCAAGTATCAAAATGTGGCGCTTTTACTTCTAAGATGCTCCCCAAGACACGCATTTGTTTAGCACCACGTCTTACAACCTGTTCGGGTTATAAGCTTATGTATTAATTATACTAATGTGTTAAGAATTAGGAAGGTTTAATTTAGAGAAAGTGCACCTGCATTTGCGTTGAGGGAGAGTAGAAAACCATTTAAGAAAAAATCCCTCAATGCACCCGACCGGGGCCGAACTTAGATCTCCCTGTCTTCGGCAACGCGCATTGTTAATATGCACTCTTTCTGAATTTACTAAGCAGGGGGCAAACTTTTGTTTCAAGAACAAGGGTAACGTCAACCTAAACAGCAATATTTGTGCTTTCTTCTACCTATTCGTGTGAATAATTTAATTTCAGTTGATCATACTTTATTTTCTACAAAAAATGTTAAAACATTTAAAAATAAAAAACTTTTTAAGGTTGGCACTTAAAAAATAATAGATTTAAGTACTTCTTAGTAACAAAATTTCTCACTATTAAGTATTTATTTATATTAATAAAGAATAGCTTTCGTAGTAATATCAAATCTTTTATAGACACTTCAATATATTTTTTCAGTATTTTGATGCGGACCATTGAGCCACCGAATTGAATTAGTTTTGTTAATCCCGCTAGATATAGCAAGAGTGAAGAGTTGGCTAGACTTTATTTACTGGTTTCATTTGTTTACAAAAAAACCTCTATGGCTGTGTATTGAACTAAATCTCCTTCTTTAAAATAATGTGTAATATTGTTCGTTTTTCTTGAAACATTCGAATTATCTGCTTTGATTTTGAGATTTAGTATCGATGTAAATGTTATTTTTTTAAAGAATGAATAGTATTATATAACCGTGTGTATTTGTATTCAAGTCGTATCCAACAATGGTTTTGTGAAATTTGATTCAAATACTGTTCTGAATCCAACAGGTCTGTCCTTACTACGTTTTTAATAATAAAACATCATGTTCGAAGAAATCACTGCTTCTAGATATTCCTACATAAGCATCATTTACCATTTCGTCTTTTACTGGCGGATATTCAAAAGGTAAGAACGGCATCTTAGAATGTTTAAATTAATTGAACTCAACAATATAACTTAAATGTTGTCTAGTCCTCCAGAACATTTGTATTTATGTGTTCTTTGTTTTGTTTTAAAATATACTAGACAATTCAAATCTATTGAGGGATTTAAAATTTAACAATAACAGTCAAGTAAGCCACGCTAAATAATGCTGCACTTTATTTACTACAAAATAACTTTATAATATCTCAAATTGGTTAGAAATAATTTTATTTTGGTCATATCTTAAACGAATATTATAAAGGTTTCGAAATTAATGATTAATAGGCCAGTATTTATTTTTATTAGTAATACGGATTTGGGTGCATATTTTAAAGTTACGTCCGCGTATCCACAGATAATAAATAATAAAATAAATACCTATTAAATAACATTGAGTGCCTTTCCACACTTAACGTCGCCGGGTCACACCACTAGACGCCCGGGCGACAGCTACCGGCTATCCGGCGAATAATATTATAGCCAAATATTATCATTGTTGACAGCAAAAAATATATTTGTAGTTTATAAATAGGCTAAGGATTTTCTTCGAAAATTAGACTGTAGTTGTATGCCTTACTGGTGATAATTTGTAAAAACAACAACAAAACAAACAGTTAAACACGTTAGCACTAAGCCAGCTCTGCCAGTTTCACAATTGTTAACATTTATATTTGCTGATAAACAAATATTTGAATAATGTAATTAATAAACACAAACATATAAGTTAGGTTTCATAATTAAACAAAAAAAGTTTTGAGTCTAAAAATTGAATTCATTCATAAATAGTGAACAATTCACGGAAAATTTTTCCTAGAAATGCCAAAATATTTAATACTATTTAAAAATATAATACATATCACAGCTTATTTCAGTCTGACCTCAAAAGTGAGGTAAGTTGGCCATAGGAAAGCTATGCCTTTCCTTCGGGCAGATATATTCTATACATTTAAAAAAATTATTATCTAGTTAGTAAAATAAAGTTTAAATTTAATAGTCATAGGGAAAGTTTGATTAGGCCTATTTGTCTCTGCTCATCGCCAGCGCTCTCGACTGACATACTCTATTTTGATCTAGATTCTAGATGGTTATGTTTATTTTTGAATACAAACCGGGTGTAATGTGAATAATCCTTTACATTTTTTAATCTCGTACTCTCTTTATGTGAATGCTAAAGAACATCCGTAAATTATCTACTTTACACCATGTATTTAAATTATTGTACGTTATAGTTAGCTCGAACAGGCAGTAGTCTCGTCTTGTTCACCGGTGACGGTAAGTTCGAAGTTCTCGGACGGGTGTACTGAGGTGGTTTTTCCTAAATGTGAATGCGGGTACATGTTCTACCTTCCCTAGCCCTACCCCAGTATAAATATGCAGATAGCCCGGGTGCATAGTAAGATGCAGATCACGGAATAATAAAAGAATAAGGTGCTTCGCATGAAAATAACATATTTGGTTGTCCTATGGTAAGGTGAAGAGAACACAAACCCCTATTTTTCCCTTCAAGACAACAGCATCTGGCGGGTGCTCTAACCTTGCCAACGTCAAGTTTCCAATTTGAGATTTCTAGGTAAACTGATACGTGGCCCCTCCACAGGTATTAGAGGATTGTGTTTCAGTGTTTGTACTTTGTTGGGGTTAGCGCATGAACGACCAATAATATCCATGCTTGTATGAAGGAGCTCCTCTCGGCCAAACTTGGAGGACAGGTGATCTACTTCCAGCTGGGGTGGTTTGATTAGAGATACGTCCGAGTGGTTAGGTAGGCTCGCTACCGATCTAGGGAGCCCTTGGTAGATTTCAGGTGTTGGCTTTTTTTCCACCCTTTTAATCGATGCATTTTGCCGTCCGCGTACGCTTTCGTATTCTTATCATGATCGTGTAAGGACGATAGGTATAAAAACTAGAAGGAAAGTACTTGAATTCGTGTGGAAGGAGTATGTAAAAACATTAAAACACTTAGAAAAAAGCACCCTCAGTACAGCCAACTTCTTTATTACTGGCAAACGAGACAAGACGAGACTTACGCCTTTGTCCACCTGTCCACTGGTGCAGAACGTTAAACCCGAGTTTAATTTTAGAAATTAATACTGCAATTTAGCTTGATTATTTTTTACTATAATTTATCTACATACTCCATTCCATAAGTTAGGCAACTGAAAATAATTACTGTTCTTAAGAACTTAAATTAATTACAGAAAATAGGCGCATATACATTTTTTAATAAGCTATAAGCTGCGAAAAACTATTTAAATGAGTTAACAGCTTTTATTTACCATAACTTTAATACGTTTTTATTTCCTACTAGCTGGCCTACCCGTTCTTTTCACGGGGAATCTATTAAGTAGCTAGCTTTGTTATTTTTAGTATGTATAAAATTAAGCTAACTATAGGCAATGCTAACAAAATTTTAAATGATGTTTAAATATTAATCCAATATTGGTTTGAATTGTATTACAAAACGTTAAAGAAGCTGGACTAACACACAATGTCAAAATAGAGATATGATCTGAACATGTTTTGATAGTTGACATTTTTTTAAAAGATTAATTTATAGCTTCTATAGGCACAATAAGTTGAACTCTTGCCTGTTAGTGCTAATAAAAAAGAAAGTGTGTCACGCCATAAATAATAAGTTGTTAAAGGGCTGTATTAAATCCACTCAAAAGATTTGGGTATTTTTAACTGCATTTACCCCGGTTAACCTTTCCACCCCGTTTACCATTTTTGCACTTTAAAAAAAATATTTTGAACATTTTTTTTTCTTTATTTTTCTCTTATTACCCTACAGGCCTATAACATTTTTACCACGTTAACCTTTCTACCCTTATCCCCTTTTTTCACTTTTTGACCCTTTTACGACTTTTTTAATATGTCACAATTTTCATTTATTTACCCCTATTGACCCTTAATTTTTTTTATTTTTATTATATTTACGTTTTGACATTTTTGCAATTTTTATTATTTTTGCTCTTTTTACATTTTTGATATTTTGGTCCTTTTTTGGACATTTTTAAAACTTTTGTCCTTTTGGTCTTAGTGCCTTTTTAATAAGATTTACTTTGTACCCTTTTTCCCATTTTTTGGCCTTTTTGACATTTTTGCACTTTTTACACCTTTTTACATTAATTACCTGGCTTAGCCTGGGGGAAATATTTAGGACAAAAAATGTAAAAAGGTCATAATGGGTATAAAGAGTAAAACGCACATCTAATCAAAACAAAATAGAGTTAAAAGGCTAAAATGGTAAAAGCTTAAAATGGTAAAAGGGGTAAAATTAGAAAAACGTTCAAATGGTTCAAATACGTTAAATAAGTAAAAAGAGCAAAAAGGGCAAATTTAAATTGCAAAATTCTGTCTTCCAGGGACACAAGTTTTTGCACAGAGGCTACCAAAACCCGCATTGCACAACTGCATGAAATGTGGCAGTAAATCTTTCTCACGGCGTTAATATTTCTTCATTTTTTCCTTTTTTTAGTGAATTAAAACAATTCTAGTCAAAATTTTAAAATTCCCGCTTCGAGGAGAATATGTTCATGCACAGAGGCTACTAAATTTAAAATTCCAGTCCTCTGGGTGCGGTAGATATTGCCAATGTTCATGACAGGCAGACAGACACATACACTCTCTTAATTTTATTAATGTATAGATGTGATTCTCTTTTAATGTTGTACGACTGAGTTTATTGATACTCTTTACTAATTTTTGACAAATGTTATGTTTTTATAACTTAACTGTGGTAGGTATTAAACACTTAAACATCCAAATGGCACGTGGATCGTATAAAATCACCGACACAAAGTCCCCCTACGAAAATGCTATTCAAAATATGACATCTCTTTAAATGTATTTTATTTCCAGTCTCATCTTTACTAACCTTGAAACCTTAAATCTCGAGGTTCACTCCATCTCTTCTGTACACGGTTCTTTGTATCCTACCATTCCAAGTAAGAAAGATTTCACATGTCGTCATTTATTTTCTTATTTTTCTTTGTGGTATGTCAACGTGTCGGAGCTTTAACACCTTTTATTCTTCCATATATTTTTTTTCGCGTCTCATAGATAAAATTGTAAGTCTAGGTAGGGAGGTAGGTATGCGTGAGCTGCCACAATAGTGATAATTAATAACCACCCAAAAGTTCAGTGGAGAGAAGAAAAGATTAAAAAATAAAAGGCCAATATAAAATGTTGCTGCTGTTAGCTAAATAAATATGACCTCACAGTTAAAGAGAAGAGGATGAATTGATAGGCCTTACAAGAAACCTCCTAGGTAGAGTCAGCAGTAGTAATAAGGTTAAGAGCCTTATGTTAGTCTAAATGTTCTTTCGAACATATTTTAACGTATTATATAAGGACCTGAAAAAGACAGGTTTAATGAGGTGGACTGGATATAACTAGCTCAAGATAGGAATAGGTGGCATAATTAAGTGCGGCAATGAACTTTTGAGTTCCTGTTGCTATAGAGTAGGTAAGTAATCAGTGGCGTGTCATGGAATGTTGCCAGTGTAAGCAGAGCTTGTCTAAAGTGCAGTCTACTTATGAAATGCTATCCTCACTGAGTAATACCTGAAATAACAGGGGACTTCACAAAAATAACAATTAAAAACGGGAACATTTGTGATGTGTGGACATTTAACTGCAATATTTAAATAGTAGACCTTTGCATGGAAGAAAAGGCGAACTGCGCTGGGGTAAAACTTCCCACCACATTAAAAATACCCATCGGGGTCAAATCATCCCGTTCTAAACAGCGATGGCACTACCTCACACTAAATAAGTTTACACAAAGTGAAATTTTATTCTTTAAATTGTCCGGAGGGATAGGGATTTCCTCCGGAAAACACAGGGGACCTTGTGTTAAAAAATAATATCAATCCTCTAATAATGGAGTGTCTGGGCTGTATCGACCTCTAGATCAGTTTGCGGAAAGATTAGCCAGCACTAAATTAGCGTTGCCAAGGGAACGTCCGGATGTACAAATCGTACATCCTTTCCTTGGAGGCTCTTTCCCTGTCCCGATGAGGTGATGGGCTGACGACAGTGAATATGATGGTGTCAGGCCAATTATGATTTTAACCTAACTTAGGCCTAATTAACCAACCCTTTGGTGATTATGAGAATTATTCCTCTTTTGAGAAAAATCCCCCATTACCAGCCTGGGAGTTCTAGGACAGCAACCAAGGGCTCTTACCGTTATGCCATGAGACCAGCTCTGTCAATCCTAGTAGAACACGCTTTGGTCGGGTATAAACGGAAATTCATACCCATGTGATGTATGTAGAGCATAGCTTTTGACTGTTTAAATGGGAAGAGAGTGGTGAAGAACATATCACAGTTCTGCATACCGCTAAAACATTACACGACATACCACTGTGCTGTATATTATTTTAATACATTTCGATTATTTATTTTATTGATTACCCAGTTCGGTGGTTGCATGATCTAACACGTCATTATAATGTTAGACTGGATTGCCGGTGATGAGGAGATCGTGGTTCGAATCTTGGTCAGCTGCATTGAGAATGATTTTTCATAAAATTATTGTTTCCCACACTTCTACCATGCAAATGCCAATATGTTTCCTATAACACTCTACCTTCCTCATTTCTATTTATAATACAGTTAATGTATGTGTTCATCCCAAACGGGTGCTAAGGCTCAGCATTTTTATTTTGTTAGTTCCAAGTAACCAATTTGATTAAATTGCTAAGTAAGAAGCTACAGTAGAGTCTCGTTAATCCGAACTACGCTAATACGAAAATCTGGTTAATCCGAACAAAAGAGGAAGAAAAAACAAATGTAATTTTAAAACAAAATTTATTGTGTTAGTACAAAGTAGTGAAAATAAACTATGTATAAATTCACTCATTTTGTTTTACTTTTAAACATGAAGAGAATAGCATATTCTAGGGTACTTACAATAAATGTTTATTTATTTGGTATGTCATAAAATCAGTAAGTCTCTCTTGTCGTAATGAAGTGAACCTGTTACTCACCCCACTTTACCTCCGTCTCTCAGCGCTCGTGAACAGCACACACGTAAACACGCCCATTAGACCTTAAGAGTGAATTTTTTAAATTTACATTATAGGACATTCTTTTGGTTAATCCAAAAATCTTGTAATCCTAATAGGTCCTGGTCCCAATTAGTTCGGATTAACGAGACTACTGTATTTTCTTAATCTGTAGTATAATGTAATTTACATTAATTGGTGAATGTATAATCGCTATTACGAATAGGTTCCCGATATCGTAAAAAAAGTTGTTGAGGACACAAATAAAATAGGTCTTAAAGTATATATTTGTACAAAACCCACAAATAGTATAAAATCTCGTTGAAATTTACTACAAACGATGTTAATTAGATAATAAAGACCGTTGACTTTGGCTATTTAACTCCTGTGTATGTGGCGAATACGGTAGTTAAAAAAAAAAATCTTAGCCCCTATAACACCTGTTCTTCCTTTTCGTAATTCAGTAAATTAGTATCGGTGGCCGCATGGTCTAAGGTGCTACTTTTGCATAATACCAATCTGCTTATCACGGAAAGAGTGAGATTCAAATCTCGGTCGGGTGTACTGAGGGTGGTATTTCCAAAATTATTTCCCACGCTCTCTCTACGCAAACCCGGGTAAACTTCCTCTAAATATAGCCTTCCTAAACCCTAATACCCATTAGTGTAATTAGTACCATAAGCGTCACCTATCAAAAATGACAGATGCAAATAACATGACTTGTTAGAATTCGTGAAAATAGATCGAGTAACCTTTCTAGCTGTCAGATAAGACCCCTTTGTATGAAAATTGGACTAAAGTTAAATGTATTTACCTGCGCTGGCAAAGGTGCAAGTAGCGATATTGTGTGGGAGAAGGTTTGTTCTAACGCACGTTGCCGTTGGCACCACTGCCTTGTCACAGCATCCCATCTTTGGACCTTCCCATGTTTTGTGGTTTGTGCCCACATGCGAGAGACTACAAGATTTAAACAGCCACCCTTTCCTTTCTTCGCTCCGCGGCTAACTGGTACAGCCCGGCATTAATTTCTTGACAGCATCTGTCATTTATAGTGAGATTGTCAAAAGAACAAGCTTTTTTTTAAAAAATAATAGAATCTACAATATTAACAAAATGCTACCTTTCATCAGTAAACATTAACACTGACTCTCGTAGTAGACTGCTGATGACGGGGAGATTGAGGTTTGAGTCTCGGTCGGGTGTGCTGAGAGGGGTTTTACCAAAATTGTTTGCCACTCTTCCTCCATGCAAATCGGGTACACTTTCTCTCTAAATATAACATTCCTAATCCCTAAAACTATCGTAACTAGTGCATCAACATATAACTCGATCGGGTAGTAAGACGCGGTGATAAAATATCAAAACAAAAGCAACAACATTAACACTACCTGTACACTAAAGAGTGGTAGATAAATAACACATAGCTTGGCGTACGAATACCTAAAAATAGAAAACATTAACTTTTGGAATTGTCAACTACAGATATTCTAATTACGATCTGAATATACATTCATTTCAATGACTCATAGCCAACAGCAACAACTAAAAAGGACCCGCTTGAGTGGCCGAATGGTCTAAGGCACGGGTTCTTAACTTTTTTATCATTACAGACTACCAATGGATTGCCCAATATGTCTCCATAAGAACCTTCTCCAGACTGTCGAAATCATAATCAGCATCCGAATCATCACCAGTCCTATTAGATTCAAGTATGACTTCAAAATAAGTCAATAGCGTGATTTTATTCTACATATGAATAGCTAGTAACAAAACAACTGAAAGAAAATCATAAGGATGTTATCATACTGTATTTAATTGTATGAAAATAGCAAATCACAAATATACAAGCTATAGGCTTTCCCAATTTTTTTACGCGTTGTAATATGATAGATATAAAATCTATTAGATCTACTTTCACGTACTCACACTTAAATCCATGTGATCAGCAGCTCTCACTTTTGATAGATATTATCGATATCACACATGTAAAATAACACTGATTACTTACTCTATGACAGTGATATTCACCCTTTTTTGCTCGCATACCCCCAACAATATTTTTTCTAACTTTGTATCCCCATTGGATTTTACAATTTACCCAGTAAGTAAAGCCTATTAGGAAACTAAATATATTCATAATACAATAATTTTGCAGATTTATTGCTCTGTTTGAATCAATAAAAATTCAATTGGGATCTAAGACAATATTAATCATATTAAAATTAAAAAAATTGTGGCAATATTTATTTAATGATTCCCATTCACTGACATGCCTGGACTGGTTTTCTCGAAGCTAGTAGTTCAATCCGAGGATGAGAGTGAGTGAGTGTAAAGATGAGGCCTGGTCTTGTTTTCTCGAAGCTAGTAGTTCAATCTGAGGACGAGAGTGAGTGCAAGGATGAGGCCTGGTCTTGTTTTCTCGAAACTATTAGTATCAATCTGAGGACGAGAGTGAGTGAGTGCAAGGATGAGGCCTGGTCTTGTTTTCTCGAATCTAGTAGTTCAATCTGAGGACGAGAGTGAGTGTAAGGATGTAGCCTGGTCTTGTTTTCTCGAAGCTAGTAGTTCAATCCGAGGATGAGAGTGAGTCAGTGCAAGGATGAGGCCTGGTATTGTTTTCTCGAAGCTAGTAGTTCAATCTGAGGACGAGAGTGAGTGCAAGGATGAGGCCTGGTCTTGTTTTCTCGAAACTATTAGTTCAATCTGAGGACGAGAGTGAGTGAGTGCAAGGATGAGGCCTGGTCTTGTTTTCTCGAAGCTAGTAGTTCAATCTGAGAACGAGAGTAAGTGAGTGCAAGGATGTGGCCTGGTCTTGTTTTCTCGAAGCTAGTAGTTCAATCCGAGGACGAGAGTGAGTGAGTGTAAAGATGAGGCCTGTCTCAGGATTCATAAGATTCATCTCCTTATATTTTATTGATATCATTGCAGAGAAGCCTTTTTCACACAAATAAATAGATTGGAATGGAAGAAGCTTTGAGATATCAATGTCACAACTTCCTTGAACTCATGGTGAGCTGCTGTCCAGAACTCGCAAAATGGCGTAGTATTGAATGTTGCATTTAGAATGCTAACAGCAGAAATTTTAATTAAATCTTCTTTAAATTTTATGGACAGTTCCGATGAAGTGACTGTTGTGCTGTTAAAATACTGTTTTATCCAATCATGTGTTTTGTCCTCTTTCTCAATATGTGGAAAGTATTTCAGAAATTCACACAGCACGATAGCGTTCATTAGGGTTTGTATGCGAATTAAAACATTTTGGCGTACAGGGTACGCGTACCACAGGTTGAATACCACTGGTCTATGGCATTAGGAACTCTAAAGTTCATTGCCGAACTGACAAAAGTACGCCACCTATACTTACTTTGAGGTAGTTCTCTTTCAGGTCCATTCCAATGTTTTCCTCCCATCTGCGTCTAGGTCTTCCCATTGGTCTCTTCCCACTGGGTTTATCAGTCAGTACCCTGAACAAGGTTCTAGAATCTTCCATTCGCGTTGCATTTCCTGCCCACCGTAATCTATTTTAATTTTAGTTGAGTAGCTTACATGTCTTAGGGCCAGTTTCATAGTCAAATTTAGTACGCCTCAAGTGCGGCGCTACACTAAGTCCATGACGACACCTACCTAAACCAGAATGGAATGGGCCGTTCTCGCATAGGAAACTGGCCCATTCCATTCTGGTTTAGGTAGGTGTCGTCATGTACTTAGTGTAGCGCCGCACTTAAGGCGTACTAAATTTGACTATGAAACTGGCCCTTACTCCGAGTCTGATTGTATCAGGCTTAAGATTTATTTTCCCATCCTCAATCCATACAAATAACCCACTGCTACAATTACGTGGAATGTTTGCTCTTTAATTCCACACCGCGTCTTACTACCCATCCTGATTATCCACACCATTGAGTAGGGAGGAGGGGAGGTAGAATTTAGAGAGAATGTATCCAAATCCGTGTAGAGGGAGAGTTTGAAACCATGAAGGAAAAATGACCCTCAGTACACCTCACCTGAACTCTAACTCTGGCCTCCCTATTACTTTAGCAAATCAGATTAGATGGGCCCAACGTTTATTTTATCTGTCCACCGATGCGGATACATCAAATGTTCTATTCTCATCCAACTTATCAGAAGATATAAACCCTATCTAAGGACTCAAATAATTATAACATACGAATAATAGTAATGATAGTAAAACACTGATGATAATAGATATTTCTCACACTATTAACGCTTTTTTTACTCTTCGGAGTAGTAAATGATGGTGTTTGTATGTTAATATTGATTTCTATAAAAACTTTTTTTGTTGTTTACCCATCACGTCTTACTATCCGTTCAGGCAACCCGAATATCTACATTAACGGGCTAGGGAAGAGTAAGCTATAATTTAAGAGTAATTGCACCTTCGTTTGTGTGGGAAAAGAATGTTAAAGCATTAATGAAAGTCCCCCTTAGTACACCCAGCTGTGATTTGAATCCCGACCTCTCAGTTTCTGGTAAACCAGAATAACACCTTAGTCCGTGTGCCCATCAATGCAGAAAATATAAATTATATTTTTTAATTTTTAAAATCAAAGCTTATCCATGAACATCAAAACAAAAAATCAATTTCTAAATATTTAGATGCAGCCATTTAATCCTTTAAATTTTTCTAGTGAAAACCCGAAAATAAAGTATGATTAATTTTAAATTTCTGCCCAGTTACATTTTTTGACAACTACCTTTCCGGGTAAACGAAGTGTACGATTCCATAGTATTTTTTTTTTCTTCTTCTTCTTAGATTAGCCTTACGTTTTATTATTTGTGACTCTAATGACCACTTTTGTGTCACCAAGTATTTTTCTAATAATAATAATAATGATTATAACACTAATAGTAATAATAGTATTTAAAACAACTCTTTCCCCTTTATAAGACAGAGAGCTGCCAGGTAAAGTTATTGATGTTGGACTGTACCTTAGTGGTCCTCGGCATTTGCCCCCTCCCCCCTCTTCCTCTCTTTCTACACCCTGATCCCCACAGCCTCAACTGAGATGTTACTTGTAGCGACTCTATTTGACGGGGGGGAGAGGGGGAAGAACAAGGCAAGGTAGGGGTGGGTGCCTGGAAAAGCAGAAGGGGGAGAGAGAGGGGGAAGAACCAGGCTGCTTGGCTTTGTAACAAGTGAGTTACTATAACGACATGTATCCTAGCCCCAGTGCGTGATGGGACGTTATATGATATTATAGGCCTCGCGAGTTTACGCCGCGAGAATTTTCCGAGAACTTTTTTTTTGACAAATATAAAAAAAATCAAGTGCCAAGTGATCACGTCTAAAAATAAATTGAACAAATAGAAACTCATCATACAAATACTTATAAACCAAATTATCAACCATTGTTTAAAAATTAGAAAATTAATCAATATAAGATAATTTTTATTCACCCATGTAAATGCTACTAAAACACTTGTTAACATCACAAAAATACCGGACCAAAAAAATCACTAGCAAAAGCTTACATACTTCAAATAAAGTATGATTACATTTATTCAAAATTTATCTCTTCAAAAATGTCATTAAAAAATAGCAACTTAAATAAGAAGGGGCGTGGCTAAGTATGAATCACGTGCCATAATTTTTTCTATGTCCACTATTAAAAAATTATAATTTAAAAAATGTTTTAATTAATTAGAAATCATTTAAATTTAATCTATGATAATTTTCATAAACAATCATTGAAGTAAAACTTTATTTGAAAAGGTATAATTGCTATAAAGGGTTGGTCTAATAATTTAAAGTAGTTTAAATTTATAATGTATATGTTAAATAATAACGATGTAGCAAATCCATAGTGAAATAATCAAGTTAATAAGTAGATAAAAGAAGTGAAAACATACGACTATCTCGTGTGCTGTTAAGTGACGTTTGTGACAGTTTCTTTTGCCGGCTTTCTCAGATCTAATCGTCTATCGGTGAGTTTTATCAACAACCTATACTTATTTTATATATGTATTTAATTTATGGTATCAAATGTGCTCTTTCAAAATACATGCTCAGTTATAACATATTACTTACAAACTAACGACTCAAGACAACAAGCTGTATAATAAACACTCGCTTTGTTCGCTGGGAGCTCCGTCCTCAAACCCCCAGTGAGTTTTATTTGCAAGTGTATGTAAAATAATGTAATTCCAGAGTAGTTTTTTGATAGGTCTTACCGTTTAGCCACAAGAGACCTCCAAATAAAAGTCCGCACCGACTTTAAACTAGCTCCGCCATTTTGAATATTTTTTTCAGGGGTTAAATTTTTTTTTGAAATTTTTGGAATTTTTCCGTCGGTTACAGGTTAGAAGCTATAAGTTTACCAAATTTCAAGTTTCTACCTCATCTGGAAGTGGGTAAACATCAATGTCAGTGAGTGAGTGAGTCATCCGTGTGGCTTGATAGTAGTATAATTTGACTTTCACGACAGTACATTATATAATTTGATTATCAGCACATTCTAAATTCATCTGGTCTCCACCTGGAATCAAACTATATTCTCCATAGCAAATGGCCTATGGGTATGGGCACAAAATGCATTCTCAATTTTAAAATAAGTTATTTATTTATGGCAATGAGGGTAAATTATCATGAAGAGGCAGCAGTTGAATAATAAAAATATGCTTATTACAGTTGATAAATTAATCAGTGGTTTTTCGTCTATATTTACCAATCAAATATTTTGTTTTCATTGAATTTTTTAACTTAGATTTGATGAAACAACTTCTATGCAGGGGAAAACTGTAGCTGGACACTAAACCACATAATAAATTGCGTTAATTCTAATATTAATCGCATGTGTTGTAACTTAACAGTAGGGTTAACTAACTTAACAGTAAGGTTAAGTTGCAATGAATATTTATTTAAGAATAACTCAACCAACACGCTGCATGGAGAGCTCATTAATTATTTCACAAAATCACTATCATTATAATCAGTAATCAATATAATCATAATCTGGGTTAAGACTTGTTTTTAATCCCATTCCCTTGCATGTATCTTTACTTTTACATGTAGAGAAAAAAAAAACTATTTTTCCCGAACGGGTAGTAAGACGCGGTGATAAATATTAACTATTTTTCCAACTAATAAACTTTATTCTAATTTTATTTATATATTTTTATATATGTTCTTAAGCAAAATCACGTAAAGCTACACAATGTACTTTTAACTAAAACACACATTTTATTTGGGTATCTTTAACCAATTAACAGGATTTTATAATAGTTGACAAAACCAGGTAAATCCCCACAGTGCAACCTCTAACCAATGAACCTATCTTAGATTGGTTGAAAAAAATCAGGTAAAACTACACACGTGTATCTTTAACCAGCAATCATACAAACTCGAAACAAGACATCTTTATCAAAATTAGGGCCACCTAAATGATGTTTAGTTATATTCATATCTTTAGCATAATACCTACAAACTATCCCAATATTATACGCCGCTAGTTATTATGTAAACTTTAAGTAGTTAAGTCCCTAAAAACCCTAATTTGTCCATCTGTTTCTAGTTTCCAAGAAAAATTTAAAAACCATTCTTACCTGGTATCAAATATTAAAATTATATTCAATATTTAAACAATGACAAAAATACTTAGTTTGTATTATTTATTTGACATGATAATTTTAATCTTGTGTAGTAAATTAGTTGACTCATAAGATAATATATAAAATTCCAATTTTTGTTTGTTTGGAGCTATCTTATTTAGGATATATCCCAACATTACGTCATTCATTAACTTATATAATTTTCAGTGATAGGCATTGAAATATTGAAGATAATTTTAAGGAACACAGTTATTTCGTTCTATTCCCCACGATCCTTTCTTTAAAATTAATCAAATATCTTCTCATAGGATATACAACATTTAAATATTCTTCTGAAATTGGACCAACATAAACTATAAATTACCAATTCAAAATTGTTCACAATCAAGTCAGTATTTTCGACAAGATGAAAGTTTGAAATCTTATTTTATTGTGTAGTAGGCCAATTTAAAAACACATCAAAGTTAATCATTTTATCTAGCTGTATAATAGAGTAAATTTTTTGCGAATCAATTAAAAGTTTGTTTTACGCTAAATTATATTATTAAAAACCTGTTTCAAAAAAATTGTTCAAATTATAGTTTATCTCAGAACTAAGCAGTCTAATTTTTTTTAATATAACTATATTATTTGCATAGAAAGGCTATTTATCGAATGAATGTCTAAAACGTGTAAAATAAGCTCCTCTCAAAATATAAAGTTTTGAGGAAATGGTCCCAGCCTCATATAAATATCAACATATTTTAATAAGTCCATCTATTCTTTCTGTGTATATTTTAATGTAAATTTAGATTTCTAATTTTCACTTACTCACCTCTTCACTAGAATACTACAATTGTGACGTTATATGGACTGATTCATTACTTCTTAAGGGAGCTGCTATATCTATATTCTACAATTAAGGACTGGTTTTTAAGTTATATATATATAGATTAAATAATTAAAAAGTAAGTCTAAACGCCACTAGAGACTTATAATAAAATAAAAAACAAAATAAAATTTCAACTCACTTTTACGTAAACTACAAACTATCTCTGTTTTTCTTAAAATAGATTTGGAAATGATTGAAAATCAAGTATTAATTCTCATTTACTTTGTTCGGAAAACAAATAATTAGAAACTTTGTTTTTTTATATTTTGATCTATTTATTTTAAAATTTGTGTAGTAAAAAAATTCTCATTTTGCTAACTAACTTCCTAATTGATAATACTGTTCAAATTCGCTTCTGTAGCTGCGGGATCTAAAGCGCTAATGTCATGTTGGATTAGACTGCGGAAGATGGGAAGATCAGGGTTTGAGCCCAGTCGGGTGGTTTTCCTAAATGGTTTTACACCCTCCCCCGCAAATGCGGGTGCACTTAATTTAAATTAAGCCTTCATAAGCCCTAACCCATTAGAGTAATTATTACATAGTCGTGTAACCCGATCGGGTCGTAGGACGCGATGCTAAAAAAAAATACTGTCCAATTTATTTGTACGTTGATAAAAAAAACGTGGTGTTAAAAAAGTAAATTAAAAACTTTTCTTATTTTTATGGATTTCGATTGATACGAGAGAGGTTTTACAATTTTAGCAGCATAATAAACGTTTTTGTTACCATAGCTTCAACACATTGAGAATTTATATGAAAAACTGAAAAAAGTGAGTACTAACTAATCATACTGGTGCATATTTTAGTTCGCCTCTATATACTAGAATAGTCTAAATTATTACAAAAAATCTCAGTAATATTTTTTGTTCCTAAATAAGCCTACATCCATTACGTCTTCAAAGAGTAACACTCGGTTTACTATCTGTAAGGTTTTTATCTCATTTAAGTCATGTAGATCATTTGTAGGTTTTACAATAGGACTATATGATTTGATAAAAATATATTTAACTCGTTTTTGAAACCTAGATACTTAAAATTTTGTGTACTGAGTTTTAATTCCCATTAAGGATATCCTTATATTTACAATAGTGTGGTAGTGATAAAAAAAAGGTTGAATTTAAAATTAATGTACCCGCATTTATGTCAAGGGACAGTTGTAACCCATTTATGAAATAACCATCCTCAGTACACCCAACCATAATTCGAGTCCCGACATTCCCGTCAATAGTAATCAAATATAATGTGAGAAAGACGCTTTTTACCATGATGTCACTCATGCGGATGCCTAACTAATTTTTTAGCACCACGTTTTACCACCGGTTCAGGTTATACGCACCTAATTAATTAATTAAATAACTAGCTATAGCTATATTACATTTATAATATAAACATAATATAGAGCACATCTAGCTATTTTTAAGTAAATTATATTTCATTTCTAAAAATTATAGTGCTTTGAATTGTAAATTAAATGAATTACTTAGGGTAATTCGTCTCACCTCAAAGATTTTTAGGATGGCTTATAAAATGAGTCTTATGGTCTTTTTGAAATTGAATTTTTAATTAACGCTAGAAAACTAACAAAAACATGAGTTTATGTTCATGATGTCAAGAAGAACATTTTAAAGCAATAAGTAAACCAAAGACAAATTTTATTTTTAGGATTTAAATATTCAATTATAACAGTAGTTGTCTTTTTCTCCTAAAATATTTGTGGTTTTAAATTAAAATTTATATTTAATCACTATATAAGTTTTTTGACAAGTGAACAACCTTTATTGCCTTAATTAAATGAGAATATTTGATTCCAATAATAACAATGGTGTAATTTCTAATTAGTGTGTTTATGGCCATGCTTAGCAAAAATTGTTTGTTAACTTACCGTAGGATTTTGGTGGGAAGAGACATTTAGTAGCCTACATTCAATTTTTTTGTAGCTAAAAATTATTATGACTAACATTTACTATATTATTAGTATTATTTTATAGGTATTTCTAATATCTATCAAAATTAGCATGATTCGCAGATCACAAGACTTGTATGAATATGTGAAAGTAGTCTAGCTATCAGATAATATTCTTCTGATGGAAATTGGGTTGTTAAATATTTTTAAGTGCTCTTCTTAAAAACCTATTCATATAAAAAGGGAATAAATTTAAAATATATGCGGTAAAACTCAGGTGACATGATATGATAAAAAAAATTCTATGTGGATTGAGTATTCTAAATGAACTCAAATTTTTCTAATATCTTATTAATTAAGATCCATGTTTTGTAAATAAACAAAAAACAGCGCATTTAAGAGAACGAAAATTACTAAAGAAATTTTGTTTATAGTTTGCATTTGTGTATATTATAGACCCTAAATGTTTTTGTAATAGCTCTGACACTATTTATGAAGAGATTTTCAAACATTTAGAAAATTCCATAGTTTTGAGCTAATCTATAAATCTTGGCCCATAGTCCTATATCAATTTATATATCCGGATTACAACACATACACCTTAGCTTAAGTTTGTGCCTGAGTGTGGGGAAATATCAACTGCAGATTTTGAGAATCTCAGGCTTGATTCCAAATAAGACATAATCATTTAGACTAATATTTGTTGAGTAGGTCATCCTACTATACAGATAGATCAACCCATGATGTTATGGCTAGGTGTTAAACGTTGTGTACCAGGAAATTAGATACAAGACTACGCTCAGATTAGAAATCGCACAGAAATGCAGGTTTCTGCATTTTTGACTTGTTAACAGGTAGATTGGAATCAGCTCAGTAGTTTTTTTTTACTATAAAAATATTATTCTTAAAATTTGTCCAAACTCTTCACGTGTCTCATTTTCACTGTTTTTTTAAAGCAGAACACAAAAAAACAACAACACAAGGTTACGTTTGTTTTGAACTGTACGATTATCTACGTAAGCTAGGTGCGCTATCAGTGGGGTGAGGAAGACTCTTAAGATAGTTTGTAATCTGTGTGATACTATACACTTTAATTTTTAGCTTAGACTGTCATGAGTGACAGCATGGTTAATAGTTAACTCTGCCAAGGAAGCCAAAGTACTATTTACAAAACCTTAACTACGAGGTTTCCACATTACAGCTTTCTCCACCTCACCCTATTGTCCCCCTCCACGCCCTTCCTCCAGGTTTATTCTAATAAAGTACCTACTTTAATTAACTACGTTAATTGTTTCCTTTGGATTTGATGTGTTTTTTCTGTTATACACTCTTCCGGTTAAAATCTACCTGTTTACATATTTTATCCATAGCGGTGGCTGTTGACGCAACGGTCAGTACTGGAATCCCGGCCTAGTACATTGGGGGTAGATTTCCCCATGCAATCTCACTAGGGGTTTTCACCTTTTCCCCATGTTAATACTTGTAACTACATACTCCTTCATCCCATCACAAATGATAATGAATAGGAATTCCAAATTAGGACCAGTTTCATAGTTAGATTAAGTACGCCTCAAGTGTGGCACTATTCTAAATACATGACGACACCTACCAAGACAAGAATAGAATGGGCCAGTGGCCCATTCCATTCGAGTTTAGGTGGGTGTCGTCTTGTATTTAGTGTAGCGCTGCACTCTAGGCGTACAAAGTCTGACTATGAAACTGACCCTTAGATCATTGGTCGAGTGAGTTATCCAGAATCCTATCGGTATTCAAAACACACGTCTCGAAATCCATCAAGAATCCCCCCACATGCTTATTCTAATAATTACTTAAAGAGAATAGGAATAGAAAACAAAGTGTGGACCAAATATTATCTATAAAACAACATCACTTCATAATTAACCGTTATGTCTTGACCATGCTATCAAAAGTGTTAATTTAAAATGGACCAAATTTTAAAACTATCTTTGAAAATGCATTTTCAAGCTACGTAGCTCATATAGGCCTAATGCAAATGTTAATAAGCAATGTAGGCTAATACTTTTTTAAATATATTAGAACCAGAATACAGTTGTAATATAGTAATATTATGACTACAAATATAATTTAAATAGTGGAAAAATGACATCTGGACACGGGAATTGAACCCGATACCTTTGGTATAGCACAACACTGCTCTATTGCTGAGATATACAGGGTTCATCCCGTGCTCAAGATCATTATGGTTTCCTCTATATGGACAGTGCTGCAATCACAATGATTTGCAACCTGAATATTGACTTTCATTACCAATATATATTCCATTCACGGTAGGAATTACTCTCTGAAAGGTCTTTTTTCCTACCAATATCCTACTATATAGTAGATTTATGGTAGGGAAAAAGGCCTTTCAAAAGTCAATTCCTACGGTGAATGGAATATAGTTAGAACGATGAACGAGTCTGTTTTTATTTTGCCTCAAATTTTCTAAAATACAGATAGACTTTATAAGCTTTTTCCTATTATGTATTTTAAAAAACCGTCGAGATTGATGGGTCAGAAGAAAACAGACCGTGGGCCGTGTGTGGCCTGTGGTCAATGGATTGGACTCCACTGCGCTTCTCTACTAAACAATTCAATTAATTGTATCGGTGGGAACATGGACTAAGGCTAGGAAGTATGTCTAGTTTATCTGATTTTCAGATGATGATGTCAGTTAGAATCCTAGCTGAGAGTTCTGGGTGTTTTTTCTCCCTAGATGACTCTACAAATGCAAATGCATTTCCTTTAAATTCTACCTTTCTCGTTCATACCCCCATTAGTGTTAATATTATGAAAACCTCGACAGTTAGATGAGGGGCAAGGTTAAGCAAAACAAATACAAATCAATTAATAGAACCCTTACAGTGATTCTACTATGCTATCAAGCCAGTGCTGTCGATATAACCTACTTTTTTTTAGCACCGCGTTTTATTACCCGTTAGGGATATCCGCACTTCTTTTGTTGGCCTAAACCATCTACAATGCTGTCAATGGCTTGTACAGCAGGACATTTAATCATACATCAAGGAGGTGAACAATTAAACAACTGAACCGTGCATTTAATCCTTTATCTCCAACACATTCTACACACAGACTCTCTATTTGAAAGAACTCAGCCTTCAACATATCGTGTTTTGTTTTTGTTTACAGGTCTGAAAATGTCTTACAACAGGCCATTAAACGCCTCTTCAATTTCAGCACTCATCTATCAACGTAAACAATTAGGTCTAGACTTCACCCATTCGGTCCACGAGCCAATTTACATGTAAACACGAATTATCACATGCTCTCATTTGGGGGAGAGGGAAGAACCATTAGAGCTTTTTATTTTATTTTCCGCTTGAAAGGAAATCATCAACGAAATAGTCACGGGGACAAAAGTACTGGCCTTGATTTCAAATGGGGATATTGAGGGAATAGGGTGGAGGGAGGAGGAACATTTTTCTAAGAAAAGTTTACATCTATTTTTTGATTTGATTTTGAAAGATTTAATTTATATTAAAATACATTCAATTAAAAGTATTGATTATAAAAATAAAAATTCTGGCAATTATGTTCATTTTAAAGGTTTTACCAATAAAAATTGCTTGGTCATAATTAAAGCTATTAGAAAAATGCCAAATGTTTGATACATTTTTAAACCTAGATATAGTTTCCCAACGATATTATTTTTTCAAAAATTAATTTATTACCATTAAGTTTAACATAAACGTTATCAACGACCTAATATAAAGGATGAGCATGAGAAAGGTGTATTACAGGAAATGTGTCCACGTTAAAGTGGAAAATAGAAAGAGGCACCAAAAGGAAACCCTTTTTCTTTCTCAAAACTATCTACATTTCTAACCTAATATCTGCTATATTATTACCTAAAAATAGTATAATTTTTTGTCAGAGAACAGTAAGTATTTCTGTCAAGATAGTAACCATCCTTATTCCGGGCATAGAACATCTTTATTTGTGACATAAAACCGTCCATATTTCTTTCAAAACCTTCCCTGTTTGAGAGCCGTTTATATTTCTGCCTAAGGCTGCGTACAGACGGGTGTAACGTGTAATGTAAGCAACGGTGTAAAATAACGCCAATGCTTTGGACGTCACACGAGCACGTCGTGAATGGTACCGCCATCATCTGATCCATCAGTCACCGCGAATATGTCGAACTGACGGGTGCTGGTTTTATTGCTATGTACCTATTTAATTATGGAAGATGAAAACAATTTCTTTTCACGCCACATATTCGTAGCTTTAAGAAGTCAGTCTAAGTAAGTAAAGTAAACAAGTAGATCTTGATAAGTAAATGAAATAATAATAATATTTAGCACCGCGTCTTACTACCCGTTCGGGTTATACGCTTTAAGTACTAATTACGCTAATGGATTAGGAATTGGGAAGGATGAATTAGAGGAAGTGAACCCGCATTTGCGTGGAAGGAGAGTGGAAAACCATTTAGGAACCCCCGCCCCCCCAGTTCACCCAACCGAGATTCGAACCTCGATCTCCCCGTCCTCAGCAGTCGAGCTCAACACGACAAGCGCGTTAGCCAACTACGGATAAGTAAATTAAAACAAACATAAATCAAGTAAGCAAACAGATCATTATTCGCCATTCGCACATTAACCACTAATCACGTCCAAACGTACACTGCGAACGCCTTTGTGTTCACTCCAAAAATCGACAGCCGACGGATCAGAACGAACCTAAATGAGAGCATTCATTATCTTAGACGTTACACCCGTCTGAACGCGGTTCTAGAATCATCCAAGTTTCCCACTCCACGAAACGGAACGTATTCGACGTGTTTCTGTCTAGTACATACTCATGTGACAGTTGCCTAGGTGTCTAATATGACGCCTAGTACCTCTGCTCCCCTGTGACATCTTGTTGGACGACCGTGTTCTTCCGGACTGGGGAGGGATTAGATCCAGTGACGGTCCAAGGGGAAGGACAGCTGGGGGTAACAGAGGGTAATTATTTAGATCTGCTACACATACCTTCGACCAAGAGTAATGCAACAAGAAGATCAACCAAGTCATCATAAGAGGGATACAATAACTGTATCTAGTTAATACAATGAGTTTTACAAGTGCTTGACACAAATAGGAGGGGTTTAGGGTGTTTTAGACAAGAGGAATAAGACGCCGAGCCGAGCCTTCAAAAGTACATCAACCCACTTTGAGATGGTTTGATTTCCGATGGGTCCAAGATTTTCTTAATCTTCGCTTTGAGGGAAAGCTGGGGTGTTTAGAAACTCACCATAAACGTATACCTATACACTAATAAACTTTAGTTTGTGTTGGATGCTATTATCCCCTAAGACCTGTCCAGACTATCCGCATTTAATTACACTAGTGGAGCGGGGATGAATAAGGTGAAATATAATAAGAAATGTAGCCAGATTTAAATGTAGGTACAGTGGTAAACCATTCATAAATAAATGACACGACACAATCGTTCAAACTTACTTCATATACTGTAGTGTATTAAAGCTCTAAAAAATAAATAAATGAATAAAATATTTGTAAGCTATTCCTAAAATATTTCTATTTAAAAATATAAAAATGTATTGTTAGTCGCGAAAAACTATTCCCAGACCCATTTTAAACTGAATCTTAAAAACAATTTTCAAAATATTTCAATTTTTCTTTGAAATTTTTATAAGTAAAATACCCTTATATTAATTCATTTTATAAAAACCAAAAAATATTATTTATTTTCATGTAAAATAGTCTCCAAATACCAATTTTGAACAAATTCGTGCAAGCTATTTTAATAAAAATATATTTTTTCAAAAATTATCTATCAAGCTATTGTTGAATTATTTTTCTAAGAAAAACAAGTATATAATTAATTATTTACTATGTGAAAAACATTAACAGATACCCATTTTAAACCAAATCACTTGAGCCATTTCCTAAAATATTAAAATTTAAAAATATCAAAATTTAAAAATATCAGTCATAAGTAGGATACCTTTAAACGAATTTCCCTCCAAAAAACAAGTGGGTCTACACAGTTTTGTTTGTAATGATAAACATTCTTCAGATATACATTTTAAACAAAATTGTTAAAGCGATTTTCAAAATATTTTGAATGTTTGAAAATCATTCATTTGTATACTACCCCTTAACAAATTTGTACCAAAAATATAAGTATACAAGGTTATTTGTTAGGTAAACCACTTTCTATGAATAGGCTTATTAATTTTAAACAAAATCGTTTGAGCACTTTCAAAAAATGTGTAACTAAAAAAAATCATTCCCTACTCTTATTTTGAGGGCTAGTATTAAAATAAAAAGACCTGCGATATCTCTCTATAACATATAAACATAAGGTTTTAACAAAATCCATTAAACCTTTTCAAATCTGTGGCTGGGGGACACACATACTTTTTAAAATTAACTTTTTTTTTAATTGGGACACATATATAAGATTCATTATATTCTCAAAGTTAAAAATGTTAACAATTATAATATATTTCTTCTATATGATAAAGTAGAAGACATACATGAAGTACACCCTATAAGGATACGAACCCCGACCTACGCGTAAACAAGCGGACGAGACTATATGAGTTTGACATTTAGTTCGCGTTTACACCTATGCACATGCTTATGTATCAATAAAACAAAATAGAATGGTTTATTAAATTCATCATTGACAGTCATCTTTACCAATTGACTCCCCAAATAAAGGCATACAGTCCAGGAATAAACATGCTCGTATTTTCAGTCGTAAACCCCATTGCTGGGTATCAGCGACTTTAAAACAATACAACCAAGACGTTAAAGATATCGTTAATGATGCACACACAAAGGAGTAAGTCTCGTATAGTCTAGTTTGCTTGTAATGGAAAAGTCGGTATTTGAATCCCGGCTGGGTGCATTAAGTTTTTTTTTTCTAAATGTTTTTTACAAGTTTTCTTTACACACATTCGGATAGATTTCCCTCTAAATCCTATCTTTCTCAACTCTTCCCCACCATTAGAAATATGTGGATAGTCCAAGCGGGTGCACAAATAAAGGTAGGAGTATTAATAAATATATTCTTACGCTCTGTATACACGCTTGATGTTTTAATACTTGATAGAGTACGGAATTCAGTACAAGTAAACTATTATCGTGACCTTACGATCAACAGCTATCATGATGAATATTAACTAAACACACAGCTATCATGGAGGCATGTGCATAACTCGGTAGTAGTGCAGGTCATAGTTTTCAGCGACATTAAAGTGTAGACGCATGCGCAGCTGTACAAGGATTTTTTTTTTTTGTCTCTCAAACAAAAGTAAAATGAAATATCTTTGTTTTGAAAAAAATAGTTTAAAGGGAGTGATTTTAATTAAATATATTTTATAGATTAACTCGTGTTTTTTTATCACTGCGTCTTACTACCTGTTCAGATATATATATATATATATATATATATATATATGTGTGTTAATAATTAATCTAATGGGGTAAAGATGAGAAAGGAATCATTATATAGGTAATATACCAGCATTTGCGTGTAAGGAGAGTGGAGTGCCATATAGTAAGTAACACACCTTTAGTAGACACGATCGGAATCCAAACCTCCATCTTCACGTCATGAGCAGGAACGGTTAATATCACTTTTATTTTTACTTCCATTACTATTTCCAGCTTATGGCCTGGTTCAGTTTTCTTATACAAGCCCTTTATTTTTCACTAACAGCATGCTAGGCCTGTCGTAGCTTCATATGCCTTATAATCCATCTTAAGACTAGGGCAGGCACAACAGCCAGTCCCTAACCATTAATTTATCAATGTGAAAGGGTAAACCCATATTTCCATCAAAGATAAATTATCTGTCATGCCAAAAATCGTACCCGGGACCCTTAGCTCAGTTGGCAGACACGCTAATGAATGAGCTAATTTGTCGAACTGTTTAAATTACTATAAGTAGAAAATTTAACTTGCTCGTATTGACTGAAGAAATATTTATTTATTTTGTCCAAGAATTTTTTTATAAAAAAAACTGCACAAATACTTACCTTTGCTCGCGTACCTTTCCAACCCACTTTAACTCTGCCGGTTTTGCCACTACCATGTCCATCTTTCTAAAAGCCCCTTAAAAACTCATTTATACACAATTTAAGTGTTCCGGTCCTTTGTCTTTGTGTTCTTAGCACCCTCGTGGACCTCTTCACAAGCGAAAAGGCGTGACTGCAACACAAACCGGCGGCCTGCTCCCTTCCCTTCAAAGAAATGAGGAAGTGTTTTATATCTTCAGTGAGTCCATGCTAGTTATCGCTATAACTTTTTAATTCTCTCGGCGTAAACGGAGGACTGGAAAGTAGCCACGTGTTCATAGGAGGTTCTAAAGGAACACTCATATTGGCTTTTAAATGTACTGAACTGTAGAGACTGATTTATAAAAGACCGACGAACGATATGGCAGAAATGTGTGCAGTGCATTCGTGTTTGAATGATTACTTGAAATTTTCCGCGGTTCCGTTAGGGGGGTGGGGGTGGAAAGTAAAAACGTTTCTTGTTAATAACTACAGTATGTCCCTATTATGACAGAATGAAGATTCGTGCACAAAGCTTAGATGTGAAAAGCCATTATAAAATGGTCAAAATGCCCTTTTCAATGTAGTTTTTATTCAAATATAATTGAACCATATTTTAAGCATGTTTTTGACAGGCTGATTTAATGTAAACTAAGTAAGCAATGTCAGAAGTCTGTAAAAAATCCTATTCACTGATATCTTATTCATCGTTGTAGGTTTTGTATTATTTGAGAAAAAGGGATTTTGATAACGGAAATAATATATAGGATATTTCAACAATGTCCAGTATTAGGAACTTTTATTAACTCTCCATTAATATCACAGAGTTGATTGGCATGGGATGCACGTTATTAAGTAAGATATTAAAAATATGATCAAAGTTGACCACAAATAAGGTTTTGTTTTCTTAAAAGTTATTTCCTGCCTAGACTAATCTCGTTAAATCTTTAAAAAAATAAATTATTAACTTACGAAAAAAATATCTCAAAACCACTTATAGAATTTTATTTTATTTATCTTGGAAAACTATGGACTAGTTTTGAAATTTAATTAATAATAGGGTATCGATTACATTTATTGTACAATTAAGTTTTTCATGTTTCTTATTAACAAAATTATCAAAGTATTTTCAAGACATTTAGTGAATACTTATTTTAGTATATATTTTTAAGAAAATATAAATAATATATAATAGAGGCCTTCAATTGATAACGACCAGATTAATTGAATTATTCATAAAATACCATATTTATTTGGCTTATAATATCGAAATTCTTGATAGTATATGGTATATACAAAGTTACTATGGTAATATATATAAACTCTTATTAAATTATCATTTTAACCACACGTGAATAAATCAAGAGGTCATACCCTATTATGATTATTAAATTAAACTTTAATTGGCTTTTTAGTTAAAGCTTTCAAAACAATCTATTATACATGTTTTTATTAAATTGACAATGGAAAGCCAAGTTGATTTTTAAACCATGCAGACCGTATTAACTATCTTATTGTGCTTGCATACGTTTTAATGACATGGTTATATTAACTACATAACCATTTTAATGATTTGTTTTAAAAGTAATTTCATTTCACAAGTTAAATTAGTTAATTTACAATTACAAATAGAACGTTTAATTAAATTTCAACCATACAAAGGGCTTAAGCCAGTATCAGGTTTGCAATACATTAAATTGCCACTGATGAAGAGGTCGAGGTTCGAATCTCATCTAAGTGCACTGGGGATTGTTTTCTTTCTGTGCTTTACCATTATTCCCATTATATTTCTTAACTACTACCCCCCTTATTCTTCCTCCTTAGATTAACCAGTTTAGTAACCCATTTGTTAAAAAGCATGTGAATTAATAAAACTCACATTATAGGCCATGCATCATCTGGTTTTGGCTGATGACGTGAGGTTGAGGTTCAAATCCCGGCTGGGTGATTTTTACTAAATGTCTTTTCACTCTCTTTCCACGCAAATCTGAATACATTTCCTGTGATTTATACCTATCATATTCCTACCTCATTAGTGTAGCTAAATGGGTATAGCTTGGGTGGTTAGTAAGACTTGATGGAAAAACAAACGCCCAAAGATTTTAAAACAAATTAACTAAAATATTTTTACTAATTTAGATCCATCTGTATTGTTATCATCACATCTCCTTACCAAAATAAACATTTGACCCAAAAAACCACGCTAATATTCAACGTGTATTACCGAGTGACTGTTAAGACCCTCAAGCGAGGTTAAATGGTAGCTACACACACGCCCCACGTCAACTGATATAAACATCATTCGATGATTCCAATGTTTTCACACCACACGTCTTCTTCCCTTGTGGGTTCCATAGAATTATTAACGCAGCTTTTCATAGTCACCTCTGTAATTCTATTCAAAACAACTTGACTCAGAATATTAAAAGGCATTCCGTCGACCTATAAAGAAATAATACACTTGATTGAAATCAGAAGACAATATTTTGGGAGGAGTCGCTTGTTCTGAAGGACTAGAAATGGGGAGGGGGGAGATTGTACCAAATGAAAGGGTTGTGTTCTAAACAGCTCTGTCCAGGACGGGACAATTCAAAGGGCGGTGACAACGTTCAAAGGCTAACATTTTATACATCTCGCACAAAGCTATTCTCGACTTGCCTTTTGTTCTTCGTAATAAATGCATCGTTTGGTTTAGTTTTATTCTAATGAAGGTTGAACCGAAATATATATTTATTTAGATTTTTTTATAATGCGCACGGTTGTCTTGTCACTTTGAATTAAAAATTTCACTGGCCAAGGAAAATAGTTTTGCTTATGCATGACCAATTTTAATAAAGTTTTTGAAACAATAGATTTCCAGTATACAGCAGAAGTCCCATTACTTCTCCACGTATACGCTTGATTGCGAGATTTAGAAAATTAAGAAATAAAGAGTGATTCATAATGGACTTTTTTTCCTTTCAAAATCAGTTCTGATTTATTTACTTGAATACAGCTAAGACTATATATTGATTGTTTAGTTCAATTTGGTTTATCTATAATTTTGTTTTATGAAATAGGAAATTTGAGACAAGTTGTTTATGTGCATGTGCATGTACAGTAAGTGTCCCATTTAGAACTTTTGAACTTATTTACGGAAATTAGTACACACATTATAAGAAACCATTTTCAGTTAATTTTTTAGCTTACTTAATTGCTATTGGGAGATAAAGTTATTTTATAGGTTTAAAAAGTAGAAAAGTGTTTAGATACACTTATTAAAGTCGGAATGCCTATATTTGGATCTACAAACTATATAAAAAAAAGTGGAATCTTTTAGAATGAACGTACATATTTATTAACGATTGAACAGTTTGGTACTTTTCTCTTGCTAAAATGCTTCACGTAAATGAGTTGTAAGACATTTGATGTGATTAGGACCAGGCTAGTCATAAGACGTTTGGCGCGGTTGTGAAAATACCTGTTAGTTTCACCTAAGTTATCCTAAGTAACGATGAAGTGAAGTTTCATTGGTCTGACAGTAGACTAAGTGTTGTGATTACATTAATTGTGACACCTCACTCTAAATATGTTACTGATCCCAAGTTAGGCTACACAGGAGGCTAAGAAATAGACTCGGAACTTTAGTATCTTGTATTACTTATTAAAATGAGTAAAATAATGCTAGTAAACATAGGTCCGCAAACCAACTCACACAGAGAGAAAGGCTACTTTATAGTTTTGTTTTAAAATAATATGTATGAAATAAAAGGCATTGAGCAAACACATTTTGTAATAAATAAAATTATAAAATAGTAGGAAAATAATAGAACACAAATAAAACTAAAAACACTGACACATATTTACACACACTTCTCTATGCTATTATAACATCTTCCTCAGGAAGCAGTAGTAGTAAGACTAAACAGGATGTTGTCTTCAGTTTTTGTAATTTAACTTTAACTGGCCCCATTTTTGACATTTAACTTACATTTCCTTAACTACGTACACACGAGCTACCAATTGACTTTTATTTGTTTATCTAACACCTTGGTTGACACTGATCAAAATAACAATATTCAAAGTTATGTTACTGTGGGATTTGTTCAAAGAGAGTTCATTGAGTTTTAAGAGGGTAATAATGACAGTTGACATGCATTTTATCTATTGAAGGTATCAGTACACCTCTGGTCTGGAGAATACTTCGTGAACGGTTGCTGTACCCGTACAATATTCAACGAGTGCAGGCTCTCACTTTCACTGATTATCAATCAAGAGTGGTGTTTTGACAATGGCTTCTAAAAAAATTAGTTTTGAGCCCAGGCTTCGTCGCAGACACTCTTTTTACTGATGAGGCTGGATTTACTTTCATAATAATCATATATGGGCAGACGAAAATCCTCATGCCATTCTCGAATCACGACACCAACAGCGATATTCAATAAATGTTTGGTTAGCTATTTTAGGAAACAGATTGATAGGACCACAGGTTGTTTTGCCGAATAAACTAAATGGTGCAGGCTACCGTAATTTTCCACTGAATGTTTTATCCAGTTTATTGGACATTGTACCCCTTAGAGAAAGATAACAAATGTGGCTTACACATGACGGGACTCCATCTCATTTTTCGCTAATGTTCAGACATCACCTCAATGATACGTTTAATAGAAAATTGATAGGTCGAAGAGATCCATTTACATGGACACCTCTCGGGCACCTAACCTTAATCTGTTGGACTTTTTTGTGTGAGTATATTTAAGGAGTTTAGTGTACTCGTCTCCAATAATTGATTTATCAGACTTAAACAGCGAGTTGAAAACTGCTGTCAGACGATTCGAATGAAGTTAGGGATTTTTCAAAGTGCACGCAACGGTTTGATTCGATTATGTGGAAATGGAGGGAAAACATACAACACCTTTTGTAGTGATAAGGTAATACATTTGTGCCATGAAAGCCCAAATAATATTTAATTTTATATCCAATTTATTTCAATTACCAAAATACCTTTTTAGGGTGGGTGGGGGGATAAG
>CABEEJ010000784.1:80365-93107 GCA_901482245.1 Timema douglasi
GGTCAAACTGTTTTGCCCCCCCCCCCCCCTCTTGCCATCCTATGTTACAATCACTTCGAATGCATTATACCCTCGCGAGGTTTTTCTCATTATCAGAGAGGCTTTCTTGTCAAATGGCCTTAAATATATAAGTGATCCTGGTTTGATTCGATGTCAAAAGGGTCTTGATGAGCTATCGAACTTATAATTAGTTTAATCACTTTTAATCAATCACGATAGGTTAATCTAATATTGCCAATTAAAATGCTTATACAGCTCAGTCAAAACTAGTTATATCTGCATTCAAGTTTATAAAAATATTTATTCCAAAAGTGAATAATACTAAGAATTAAACCCTATATTTAAAAAAACACATTAAAAAACGATCAATGTGTAAACAGTTCCCATCATGTTTAGACAGCAGCAAAGTGACATGTTTGATGGATCTTGAACGTTCATTTGTCATGCACATTGCATTCTTCTTCTTTTTAATCTCTCTATCTCTCTTATTCCTCTCCCGTTCTGTCTTCCCTCTTCTATTTCACTCGCACGCGACTTATTCACCGCGTTTCTTAGAATCCAAAAAGATGACAATGTCACAAACAATAAGAACAGTTTGTAAGACGTCTCGACTGACATTACCGAGTCACCTTGTATGGAGACAATCGTTGCCTTTACCTACTTGCCTCCCCCCCCTCCTCTACCCCTTTCTTACCTTTTGTCACGAAAAATTAACATAGATTTATAAGTGAATCGAGACTTGACTATTCAAACACTGCCTCTTAGATCACATGACAAACGTGTGTTCTAAACCAGATATGTCCAATTTAATGTAATAATAAATACACCACACGTTACTTTAAAGTACAATTTATTTTATATTTTATGTGTTTTATTTACATTAATATTAAATGCAAATTTCTACGTGGGGTGGTCTTATAAATTATCTGGATGTTTGCTGAAGATTCAAGCGCATACCACTTTGCACTTATAATGTTCAACCGATACTAAATTGAAGCACTTGTCGGGTTGTTACACGTACACCCTTTGAATTATTCTGTGAAAGTATAGAGCTCTGTGATCTCTTTGCTTGTTAGAATGTAAAACAGTTGACGATCGATAGGACAATGGCTGTGTGCAGTGCTTTATGGTTTCCTGATGTCTGAACGACCATTGTAGTCATACGCTGTTTGGGTACGATTAGCAGTCGTATACAATGTTGAATAAAGTGTTTACAGGAAGTATGACGAAATTTGTAGGGATATGATTTTAATTTGATCGACAAATTGTTATATTAACAAGTAAGAATATTTTATCCACACGCATTGGTGGAGATGCGGACTAATTTGTCATATTAGTTTAGTCCGGCTTACCGATGCTTAAGATAGGGGTTTGAATCCCCGACGGCTGTACTAAGTGTTTTCCTAAATGGTTTTCTACTTATTATACTCGAATGCGGGTGCATTTAATCTAAAGTCTACTTTTATAATCCTTTCTACAATAATGTTATTAAATGCAGGGTTTTCCAGTAAATTCACTAACATTCACCAGAAGAGCGACACTCTAAAAATATCCTCATTAGAGAAGAATTGAAGGGATCCCGTCGGAGCCGAAACAGACTTGCTAACCGGTCTCCAAGCTTTATTAATAATTTAGTAATTGACTTGTAGTGATTCATTGCTCTATTTCTGAGTTTTATGTTAGAGTGCCAATAATATATATGTATATATATATATATATATATACACACACACACACACACACACACACAGATTACCTAATATATAATCTAAGGGGACAGATTAAGGAACCATTTGGCATCATTCGACTGGAGGAAGGACCTCAATATGGGAGAAACAAACCAAAATGGAGCTGCTCAGTATCGAATCTCAGGGTCATGAGTCCAACTCTTCTGGTCCCTATTCTCATAGCCAAGTAGTCATAGGGGCTGTAGGCAGGTCTAAGAAAACCTGGCTCGATTACGGGGGGTGCTGAAGAGTACGAGTATACTGTAGCTACTAGGCTAGCTGTAAACTTTTTCATCCTAATATAAAATTATTAACTATCTGAGTCATCTGAGATTCTAGAGGTGAGAATATCAATCGAGAGTAAATGCACCAGTATTTACTTGAAATGTTTGTGTACCATCACAATTTGGGAGAGGCATCCCCAGTGCACCCAGTAGAAAATTGCTCTATTTGAACACCATCCTTCCCAAGTTACACTCAACCACGTTGGTGCTGAGCTAAATTTGTCAGTAAATTCAGTTCTTAATATTCTCATCCAATAATAGAGCGCCCACAGAAACATTGTAGTACAAATATTTTAAAAAATAAGTATTTATTTAGTAAAGAGGAAACGGTGCAAATATGGGCTATGGTGTGAATATTGGCAAATAAGTTTCCAGTTCTGTCAAGTGCTGCACCCTGGTGGGAGTCATATAAGGGTGTTCTCCCAAGGCCACTGAAGACTACTGTGCCAACTGTTGGCAAGTGATCTGATACGTAGTTGGTGCGTTACACCGTTATTTTGTTCATCTACGTGCTAAAAACTTGTACAGGTATGTTTATTTAATTTTTTTGGAGGTATTGCTTACAGTCTTTAGTTTTACCTAATGTTATCTATGTTTAGTTTAGGAATCAAACTTTAAGTTATGGTACCTTTTAACTGACTAAACTTAACGCCTGTTAACATGACGTAACAATCCAATATGGCGAATATGCTGGTAATATGGGCTACCATACTCAGTGTAAATATAGGCTAGTAGGCCATATTCTCACCAATTATTTTTTTTTCAATGACATTTAACCACACCCTACCATAAGTGTTCATGTGTAAGATTTCCCAGGTGACTAGTTTTATTTAATAATTCATTGGCGACTCCCAATATTTAATCTTTTAACATTGGAAATAAGTAACAAATTACCTTCACACTTGTCGTAGAAACGCTTACTGTTGCACGCTGGTGTTGTTGCGGCCGTATCTGTTACTTAATATGGATATTATATGTGATTCTTTTGTTTGTGACGAGATATGAACTATGGTTCATAGTTTTTTTAATGTAAAATTTGTTTTTCACCCACTTTTGAACACAATTTAAAATTTCCCTTTTTTGTGTGTTTCAAATCTTGCCAGTATCTCTCGGGTATCTGAAAGTCCTCCCAAATTCAGAATAACTATATTTTACCTAATTGGAAGAAAATGATTATCTCGTAATTTTCAAAGGGGTTAGTAATTACCATAAAAAAAGTGACAATAGTTACAACCAGGTGATATTTTTAAATATTAGCTTTGTTAACATTTTAAAGTAGGTTGTAAAAATATGCAAATATCTTGCTAGAATATCACAAATATCAATAATTAACATTCTTTCCATTTATTGTAGAATGCCAAGGAATGTCCCAAGATACGCGCTACAAAATAAACGTAAGACATGGAATGAAGAAGATATGACAAATACCATTGTTGCAGTGAGATCAAAGGAAATGGGTACTCTAACATTTGCTAAACTAGTTAATATACCTCGTACCACTTTGCAAACTCTCAGTAAAGAAACTTCTTTCATCCCTCAACAAGCAGCCTCTAAAAATCTCGGGAGAAGAACTATCTTAGGAGAAACTCTAGAAAAGATGTTGATTGAACGTTTGCTGCATATGGAAGCCAGTTACTTTGGTGTTACAATAATGAATTTGAGACGTCTTGCTCCTCAGATAGCTGTCAAAAATTGTTTGGCCCATCCTTCCCAGTCAGAAGAAGCAGGCAGAGCATGGGCAGATCTATTCCTCCTCCAGCACAAAGTAGTGCTGTACATCCGTAAACCAACAGGGATCTCTTATGTCAGAGTTTTGGGTTTCAATAAAGAAAATGTGAGGAAATACTTTGACATTTTGGAAAAAGTATACACCGAGCACCAGTACTCTGCTGATCGGGTATACAATGTCGATGAGACCGGATTTTCAGTTTTCCAGAATAAGATACCAAAAATAATTGGCAGGAAAGGTAAAATACAGATTGGTACTCTGACAGCGGCTGAACTAGGTTCAACTATGACTTTTATTGCTTGTATGAATGCCAAAGGGGATTTCATTACACCCATGTTTATTTTTCCAAGAAAAAAGTTGTCGGAGCATTTAATTAAAAGTAAACCAGTTGGGTTTTTTTTGGCAGGGCCCACCCATCAGCTTGGGTTCAATCGAACCTCTTTGTAGAGTGGCTGGAGCATGAAATAGCCCGAGCAAACCACATCAAAATAATTTCGTTACCACCACAATGTACACACAAATTACAACCTTTGGACAGGACCTTCATAAGCCCTCTGAAACTGTACTACATCAACAAGATCAGGTCTGTTCTACTGCATTTAAATGCTCCTCTTAGTCAGTGCGAAATCATGGAGCATTTTGGAAACGCTTACTTGAAAGTTCAGAGAGCATACATAGCAGTTCAAGGTGTTCGTGTGACAGAAATTATACCATTCAATAGGAACATCTTCACCAATGATGAATTTATCGCAGCTGAAACTGAAGCAATGAAAACATGCAGTATTCCTAAGATTTTTCCTCAGCCATCACCTGCAGCACCTGTGCTGACTTGTGTCAAAGTCCAGAACAGCAGTCCAAGTGTCAAGATAATGTGCCAGCCTCAGAAAGTCATTCACTGGCAGGGCCTTCAGGTCTTCTGTCACAGTCAGTGAGGTCTGGATACGTCAGCCCATTTCACATTGCACCACCACTTACCATCAAAAAGAAGAATAGTAATAGGGATCACAAGTGTGTTGGGGTGTGTCTAATTACTGGATCACCTTATAAAATGTCGCTTAGTGAATCTTTGGAAAAATCAAATGTTAGGAAATCAAAGAAGACCTTAGATTTCGAAGGAGAGAAAAATCATAGTAAAAGGAAACTAGCAGCTAAGAAGAAAACCAAGCCTGTTAAAGAATCAGAATTTGAAGATTCAAATAATTAACTTAATGGAGATCTTGTTCATGACAGAGTTAGTTGGAGTTCCCTATTGGGACTGAAAGGCCTGGAGATGAAGATGCAATCTGTATTTTCTGTGAAGGGAAATTTTCCTATGACAGCAAAGGTGAACTGTGGGTACAATGCATTAAGTGCTAAATGTGGTCACTCAGTGATTGTGCCGAGGTTGGTAAAGATATATAGGTTTGTGACTATTTTCAGTAGGTTTAGTTACACAAAACTATACAGATTTTTTTAGTTGTTAACTTTCTTTATTGGCAAGATAAATCATTGACAAATATTGTGAAAAACTATCTATATTTTCCTTCTTCAAACTGTAAGAAGTTCTGGGTTTGTAATAAAACATAATTTATCAGTTATTTTTTGTCATATTATTTTCAAATTTAACCTTTTGGAGGGATCATAAAACATTTTTACAAGTAGCCCGTATTTGGTCCACCAAATGAAACAGATCAATATCGCAGTGTTTTAGGAAAAATTATTTTCACACAAATGGTGATTATTTTTAAAGGGCTTTGCATGTAACTTATATAATAAACATACCTGAAGTTCTGTTCCAGTAATTAATTTTCCTAATCTAAATTACAAATCTGAAATATTTCAAGAAAAAAAGTGGTAGCCCATATTTGCACCTTTTCCTCTAATCATATAGATACCTAACTTCATAGCACACAATAAATGTAATCTTTCAGCGTTTTGACCTCTTAGGTGCACGCCCTGGTAACCCTGAAGTCCGAGATGTCAGACTCGTTTCTTACTCGTTCACTGCTGATGGGGAAATCGGGTTTCGAATGCCATCCTTTCCCTAAAATTCCCCTTCTTCCTTTTTTGTAAAAGAATTAGTAAAATATTAAGAATGCCTTGGGCTCAAACACCGTCCTCTCCTTGACCACCAAACCAGTCTAGACGAGCTTGACCCTCAATTCACGTTCCCGCCGGTGCGAGTAAAATTTAGTTAAGTTTGTTGGGCAACAAATCTATGCCTCGGTAGCAAGAGCGCCCACAGAATTTTTCCCCAGAGGGGAAAACCGGAGGGTATAGAATAACCCCCAGTATGGCAGGGGGTCAGGGAGAATTTCATTAAATTGAAGCCTTAAAAACGCTTTTTAAGACAATCCTTGTCTCCTGAAAATAAGATGTAACATAAGAAAGACGTTTCAAACTTCTAATATTTATACAACCTCAGAATCTTGGGGGGAGGGGGGGGGCGGAATCGCTCCCTCTGACCTCCACCGAGGGCACCCCTGCTTGGTAGACCTACGTGTAACCTGATGGACAATAATCTCACTTGCTTAACTTCACTTATAAGATCGAACCATAATATAAGCAATCAAGATATATATTAAATAGCTAAGTTATTATATTTTTTAGTTACGGTTATAGCTGCATCTTTAGATTTAAAAATTACACCTGTACACGGGAATCGAATCCGGGCCTTTGGCTTAATACGCCAAAGAGTATTACTGAGCTATCCAGGAATCGTTCCGTGCTCAGGACCATTCTTCACTCATATTTTAAGGCAGAGTCTGTGATGGACGTGCAGAAATTGTCGGCTACATATGAGTGATCAATTAAGATCACGTGCTATCAGATACTGGGTTTGATTCCCGTGTCCAGGTATCATTTTTTAATTTAAATAACATTATATTTAAATACTGTAACCGACAATTTCCACAGACTGCCTTAAAATATGAGTGAAGAATGCCCTGGGCACGGGACGATTCCTGGATATATCAATGGTTAGAGCATTGGCATACTGAGTCAAAGGTCTGGGGTTCAATTCCCGTGTCCATGTGTCATTTAACAATTTAAAGAATATGGTAATCAATCAACGTAAGCCTGATACTTTTTAGAGTGTGCGTACGACACAGTCATGTACATATGTCCATATAAAGCCCGATACATCTTACCAAGTGCTAAAAGACCCCCTCCCCACCCTCTCCCCAAATGTCCTACTCGATTTAAAATCGAAGGTCTGGACATAAATGCGCCTTGAATCCGTAATGGCATCGTGTATGCAAATAAGACGTTGTTGTATATCGTTAAAAAATCGTTGAGCCCTGGAAGCTTGTTGCCTTGTGAAAATTTAATAGCACCTCGTCCTGTTGCTCCCCCTGTGTCGGAATATTCGCCGATCGGTTGCACGGCGCACACAGCCAGTTTGCGACTGGCCTGCCTAATGAGCCGCGGACTGTGGCAAGGTTGGCTGCTAATTGGACGATTTGTTTCCAGTCACGTGACGTTCGACCGATGGTGGGATGGAAGGGATTTACTGATATCTACGATTGAAGGATTGCATACGTTATTTGGTATGACGAAGAAGGCGCGGATTATTGAAACACATGAGATTGTAATTTGTAGGACCGTGAAAGCTACAATAGGAACATGGTAGTAATAAACATTCCGACAGTTATGCTAGGATTCTGGCTAGAAGGTCAGTTTATAATATATAGACACATTTATTTACGGCCAGAATTATCTTATATAGCCGCCTCGGTGGCGTAGTTGGCAAACGCGCTTGTCGTGTTGAGCTCGACTGCTGAGGACGGGGAGATCGAGGTTCGAATCTCGGTCGGGTGAACTGGGGGTGGTTTTTCCTAAATAGTTTTCCACTCTCCCTCCACGCAAATGCGGGTTCACTTCCTCTAATTCAACCTTCCCAATTCCTGACCCATTAGCGTAATTAGTACTTAAAGCGTATAACCCGAACGGGTAGTAAGACGCGGTGCTAAATATTATTATTAATTATCTTATAGCATTTTGCTATAGTCTATTATTGGTATTAATTTTATAGGTGTCAACCTCAGTGGTCTTGTGGTAAAGAGTTCATCTCAGGACCCGATGTTCGTGGGTTCAAACTCAACTGGGGTCGATGGATTTTTCTTGAGCTATAAAAATGCGTAGCACAACTTCCACCTAAGGAAAAATAAAGATGTCGGTCCCATGTCGATTGTGGCATGTAAAAGAACCCTGGAAGGTATGTGAAAATACCTTAAAAGGCAAAATCGGTAGGCCCTTTCGCTTTCGCTCATAGAAATTCTCGTGTGCTGATATAATCAGTCGGTTCAGAAAGTTCACGTTAAATACCTCAAACAGATGAAAGTGAATGAATGAAATGTATTAGTAGTGATAGAATTTATCAAAAGGGACGGCTTTACATCACATTTGTTGGCGTTTAGATATACGGCCTGTACACTTTGTTTTATAAACTTTTCTAACGCTCAGAAACAGTTCTTACTGTCAGAATTCTATTATTCAAGAATTTATTATAACTACTTTAATATATTCTTTCAACAAACATGTGATGTGCAGATGTGTTTTTTTTCCAACATGTCACACTACCCACCCGAGCTTTACGTATTTGAGCTAAGCCAACGGTAGGGTTGAAATGAGAGAGAATGTACCCGAATTTTCGTGGAGGGAGAGAGTAAACCCATTTTGTAAAACGACCCTCAGCACACCCCGACCAGGATTCGAACTTCAATCTCCCTGTCATTGGCAGTCCAGTCTATCACGAGAGTGACGTCTTAGACCATGCGACCACCGAAACAGGCAATTTAAAGCTTAAGTTAAAGTGTATCCATCATAATCTCTAGGTAAAAAAAATTGTTCACGATTATAATAAATTCCTTCTCTAGGCCTATATGATAAATTAAACACTGTATAAAGCTAGATGGCATTGGTTAAATAAAACTTTATATTGGTGTCGATCTCTCAACATGAACTTACATACTCGTTTGTTTAGAAATAAGAGCGCTACACATACTGTATTATATGTAAAATAGTTGTCTACATACAAAGCCATGATGACGCCGGTATTTAACACAATGTTCCATAGCGGGATTAAGTTTTATAACTGAATAACTTAGCAAGGCTGTGAATAAATATTATCTCTCGATGGAACGATGCATCTCATTAAATCTAATATTATGTAGCCTATTATGGTGCAAACTTCGGAGATTACTATACATTATCAAGTGGGCGTTTGACGTAAGAGAAAATTGGGACATATTTATGGATTATATTTGAGTACGGATGCTTAGGTTTGTCCGACGTTTAATGGTGGATATTATACCTTTTTATGTTAATTTTAATGAGAAGTACTTTAATTACTGTGAGCATGGTTGTCCTACATGTCTTGCATGCTCAATTCAATCATGTGTACAGGATAAGAACTACATGTCCAATAAAATCTACTTTTAAATATTTAACTATGATTGCATACGGTTTATAATCAAGCCTAGGATAAGATTGTATTAAGCTATTATTTTATTGCTATTAATATGGTATGTGTTGATTATTAGGGACTTAAATAAACTCCGTATATATTTTAAGAATAAAAAATCTAAGGGAATTGAAAAAAAAATGGATTGGTCTGAAGAGAGGATAGAAGAACACTTTATTGTAAAGAAAATCTTCAGCTTATTCGCCCGGGTCTCGATCTAGATTTCTAACTTCTGTATAAGACTCGCCAGTAAAAACTCTGGCGTTGATCTAACCTTACTGGTTGTAATGTATAATACATTTTAGAAGGACAGTCTATGTAGCCCTAATATTATTTCGGGCTTGCCCGAATTGCGCCAATCCACCTAGCTTGGACCCGAATTGTGCCAACTGTGAACATAAACAAATATTAATGCTATGGCTGGCGGTAAGAAGGCCACAAGTCAAAAATATTATTTAATTAACTATATAAAACAAAATCAAACATTATAACATCACAGTAAAATTTTCATTTAAAATAAAAACAAGGCAAACAAAGGATTTTTTGGAGGGGCACACACATCACAGAGCTTATTCTATCTTTTAACAAAATTGTTAAAAATAATTTCAAAATCTTTTGAATTTTTGAAAATTTGTCATAAGTAAACTACCCATAAAAGGACTTTGCCCCCAAAACCAAGTATACAATATTAATTGTCATCTTAAATACACCCAATATGTATGTTTTAATCAAATTTTTAAAAGCTATTTTTGAGAAATTTCAAATTCTTTTAAAATTCTTTATTAGTAAACTGGCTATAATACAATTTTTTTCCTGAAGATCAATTAGACAGTCCTATTTATCATTTAAAAAACTCCCCAGATATACACTTTGATCAAAATTACTTAAGCTGATGATTGGGAAGTTGGGGTTTGAATCCTGATCGAGTGAACTTAAGGGTTTTTTCCTAAATGGTTTTCCACTCTACCTCCAGGCAAATTTGGATTAACTTTCTCTACATTCAACCTATCTTATCCCAAAGCTCACTATTATAACTACAGTTTCATTCTGACACAAATACTCAAGATTTTAGTCACAAGAAAATATCACAACACTCTTCTATTTTTCGTTTTTTAACAAAAGTTTTCGTCTAAAGTATTATTTAGTTCAGTTTAATCTAAGTCAAATTGAATTTAATCGGAAAATTTAGGCACATTTGACAATTAATGTTATTTCTGAAACATTTCATGTCTTTGCGGGTCAATGTTTTTATAGTTTTTTATCTGTGTGTACCTCTTTGTGGATCAACTTTGAAGGCCTTACTTCAGTTGCCTTAGCTTTCTTCTTAACTACGTTGCTGATGTATTTTCTGTTCAACTCTTGATCTAGTAGTAGCTCGTAGTTTTGTTGATCTTCCAATCAGCGAGGAAATATTTCCACCAAGTGTGAATATTTTGGCCTTACATTCTTTTTTAGTGCATCTCCACCTCTCTTCCCTCGTCCAATTCAATTGATTCACATGTTGATACGTATAATTATTATAGACAATTAGATCTTTCCCTCTTTCACTATAAATTCTTTCCATATCAATAATTATCACTAATACTACAGTCCACACAAAACCCGAACAAGAATAAAACAATTACACAGCTGGACAGTTACCGTTTCCGAGATAATTTGTTAATACTGGACAGATTTATGTCAGAAAAGCTAATACAGATCTTGTTGGGGGCTCTTAGGGCGTTTTTACATTCCTTTACCTAAGGAAGGGAAGACAAGACGTGGCGAGAGCTTGTTTGCTTTGGTGTTTGTTTATTTCGTCCCCCCTCGTCTACCTGAATTAGACTTGGCGCAATTCGGATCCGGGCTAAGTTAACATTTTTTAATCCCTTAATTACCGGTGCAGTTCGGGCTTGCCCATTATTTTGGTCAAATTGATAGCTTACTATATTAGTATAAGTGTATAAGAATTGACACCATCTATTAAAAGTGACAGCTACAGATCATTTGCTTTGACGTATGAATATATGAAAGTAGCTTTGGTAACGCACATACCATCCTTCCTGCCACGTTCTTACTATGGATTTACAGAGGGGAGATAATTTGACTAAGAGCGTGCATCATGGCAGGCTCAGTTCGGTTCCCGGCCCGGGCGAGGTAAGAGAGTAAAGGGAAAATAAAACACCTACGACATGCCAGAAATGTGTGCAGTGTATTCGTGTTTGAATGATAACTTTAAATTTTCTGCGATGATGAAGTGGGACAAAGTGACAACGTTTCTTGTTAATAACTACATTATGTCCCTATTATAGTAGAATGAAGATTTGTGCACAATACTTGTCTGTGAAGCCATTATAAAATGGTCAAAAAAGGCCTTTTCAATGCAAATACAACTATTATTTAATATTTCAACAATTATCTTTATTGGGAACATCTATTAACTCTTTCTCTCCATTGTTGTTTAATCAGAAAAGATCCAAGTGCAATTGTGTTCGCATAAATTTACGATCTCGATCCGATTGTATCACAGAATTGATTCGCATATGATGCACGATCTCAAGTTGCAAAACTAATCAGGTATTAGCAATATAATTCTAACTAAAATACAAGAATAAAAACTGTTTGGCAAAGTTTGACTTCGAGGTAGTTTATTATTTAATTGCACGTAACTTTCAAAGCTTTAGGGAAGTCGGAAAAGAAAAATGCTCCCCATTTAAAACAAACTTTTATTTGAATTCTTTTCTTATTCGCTTGCTGACTTAAACCCTTTATATCTCATTAAGAGGGACCAACCCTTCTATCTTAATGGAAAAAGACAAACAAATCAAATAAGCACGTAAACAAAGCAAGAGACAGCCGAGCACGTGGCCGTTGAAGAAATGTTCAATACAAATACGTGTCGAACCATATTAATGCAGCGTTTATGTCATTTCACACAAATGATTTCAAACGGTTGAGTGATTCCGTATCGTCCTGTCTCCCTTTATTTCCAATTTGTTTGGAGTCTTTAGGCAATCGCACCAGATCAGTGCACGCCTCGTTAGCTCGGCCGTTGTTTTGAAGGCAGCTTGCGTGCGTACACATTGTTCGACTCATCACAGTCAGTCGTTCATCTGGCTACTGAGCTAGGTGTCTCGGGTTCAAGTCCTGGCATGGCCTAAAATGTGCCATTTGTGGAAATTAGGGTTTCTCCTTTCACTGTGATGAATTGACGGCCAGGGGACAGTTGGCTGTGTATGTGTGTTTGTATAGGAGCTAATAATTTCACGGCCGATGAACCGGGATATTAGGTACACGATTACTCTATAGCCATAAAACGTAACGAATTGCGGTTTAATGTATTCTTCCTTCGATAGTGAAATTGGGCTCTTGTTTATTTTTATTTTTAATTACATTTCAATCTTGTTGTATTTCACTTTCATTCGATCCCTCGGAGAGAAAAGTACTTTGATCGTCAAAAAATTGAACTAGAGATTTTGATAAATTAATGTCGACGTTTCCTGACACCCTGGAATCGAAATAGTGGCTTTCGCAATGCCGTCTGTTCGTCTATTTGCCTGTCTACTATATATATATATAT
>CABEEJ010000784.1:93303-135093 GCA_901482245.1 Timema douglasi
ATATATATATATATATATATATATATATCGGCCGAAACCATTTTACCGATCGGGCTAGAACTAGGTATCTGGGGTTTTCATAAGGTTCTCCCAAGTGGTTTTTTGAATAAAATATATAACCCTAAAATTCAGGGTAGTTTACGTCAGGGCGAAAAGAGAAAAAAAAAATATATTTTCTCAAAATACGCTTTTACGATTTTGATTACATTTTGTATCCAGGCACTAATTAGCATTACAATCAAAATTGCAACTCTAATTTTTCCATGAAAATGAATTTGAGGGTACGTTACATAAGCAGAAATATACAATTTTGATCATATCTCCGTAACTATTTGAGATAAGAAAAACTTATCTTCATAAAGATGTATACTATTAAAAACAAAGATCTTTAATTTGAAATATATTTTTATAAAACTGATAATTTCTGAGATGTAGGCAAATATATAGATTATATATTTTTATGGAGCTCTTTGAAACTTGTAATGGATTGTTATGTTCAATGATGGCTAGAGTTGTTCCTCTTTTCTAATTTTTTCTGTAACAGTCTAAATTATTTCATTTCACAAATCTTACGAGTTGTTAGTAAATGCCTCTATTTTAAGATACACGTCAGAAAAAGTCTGTGCGGTGCACCATACCACTCATTAAGCATATTGTAAAGTGGTTTTACTGGCATCGATTCGACTGATTTATAAATTAGCTGACAGAAAATCGCATCACAATACGAAGTTTAGTTCGAGCTGTATTACCTACTCGAGTTCCGTGTGGTGATACGGGCTCTTTAACTAAATAGATTTAAGTTGCCAGAAGACAATACGGTGTTGGAACTAGTTTCCAAGCTTACCTGTACCAATAATTATCTAAATTATGCCCATCTTCAGATGCAACTATGCGAAACTAAAAACATACGTTAAAATATCGGTATAAAAATGTATGTCTTTACTAGGATCCTGGTGGCTGACGTTTAGATTATTTTTGTGTGTAATTATGTTAATATTGGTTACTGTTTGGTTCCCGTACGACTGTAAAATTGGTAACGTTGGGTCCATCATGTTAAGTTTTTCATTTACCGAACACGTAAGAAAGATAAACCTAGTGTCAGACGTGCAAGCAGTTAATATATTTTTTAGTGTTGGCATTCTTTAAATGAAGACATATTAAATGTTTGGACTAAGCATACTAATAGGTCTTCTTAAGTATCTACACAATTTATAATCTTGTCCATACTATGTAAAAAAGAGAATTAAAGTCAAACTGGATTATGAATCTTATGTCAACCTATTAGAATATAGTTAGTTGAAATGTTATCTTAAATAAAATACTATTTTGTGTATCTACTTACTGAATTAGCTTACTCACAGATTACAATTTCTATTTTTATGTCATGGTAATAAACAATACTTTAAAAAAAAGCTATTTTGTACAGTCCGTTCATGTACAATTCAACAATATCGCATCGTGGTCTTTAGAAAATGTTGGAAAGCTTTTAAAATGAGTATGGCCCTTTAATAAATAACTGTAAGACAGCAATGCTAGCCTTTTCTTGGTAACCATTCCGTAGTCAAGGGTGTTACAACAATTTAGAAAGTGATACAAAGTTTTGAACTCAAATGAGAGCAGAATAATGCACATAAATGGTATAGACTACATATACTTTGTTCTTATGATCCACTTTAATATAACCAAAAAGGAAATAACATTTAAAATTACGATTTATCACGTTTATAGTTTAAATAATAATAAAAATATTGAGCTAAAATGTCATAAAAACACTTGGGTGTTGATATTAATATCACACACTAAAATTAATAAAAAATTTAATGAAGTTTATTAAAAGTGTGAGTAGGTCAGGCTTATATTAACAACAAATATATTTCATTGAAACTTGGGTGGACACATAATAATTATATGAAACATTTTTATGGACTACCTATTAATTATTATAGTCACTACTAGCTGGGAGCAGGATATATAAGACTATACAAAAAATAGATCAAAAAATATTTGCTCTAGTATATAATGAATTGGCTACAGGTCCAGGAGTAAACATATTGTGCTTTTCTTTAAATCGGGAATTGAACAACACTCACCGAATTGTATGCTGAGATGCAATAGTTGCATTTAAAAGTGGACGGCAAATCTGTTTATTATCGACATAATGTGTATAAAAAGTATCCATATAAATGTAGCACATTATTGTTTTCCATGTATGAGCAACATAATGTATGTTATACTCTCACTATGTTTAATTCATGGATGTTTTCTTTTTCATTCTTTTAGAAACGGTTTTAGTAAAACATACTAGGCCTACCTTTGTTTTGTTGCTTGATTATATGATCACATAAATAGTTTTATATTATGTAACTAAACACACACAAATATAAGATTATATTCCAATATATATTTTATATCAATATTATTTAAAGTACTAAAAGGAACATTTCATACAAACAACTCCAAAGGTTCTATACTACCTTTAGTAAAACAGTAAGCCTTCTTAATATTTGTAGGTTGTAGGATAAGGATACATTCTTCTTCTTCTAGATTTTATAACACATATTTTGTGTATCGAGTTTTATTACACATCCGGGATATTTGTATATTTAAACTAATTAGGTAGAACTCAGGATGGTAAAATTTTAAAGAAAATGTACCCGCACTTACGTGGGAGGATTGTAAAAAACCCATTTAAGGAAACAAACATTCGCTATGCATCCTGCCAGGATTTGAACCCTGACCTCCCCTTCATAGGCAAGCCAGACCACACGATGTATTACCCTTTTATAGCTGTGGGATGGGTGTGAATATATAGCACCATAAATATATGTAGGCTATAAAAATAATAACTAATGTAAGGTAGTAAAATATATAGGCTATATAGAATTTCTAGCTAACTATATATATAATGGATGGTTTGAGCCCTCAAGCGATCTATAGGCCTACTGATCGAGCGGTCATCCGCCATTAGCGGTGGTGGCAACATTTTCGGATAGAGGTTGTCTCATGTGGTTGGTACAACGAATCCCCTGGAGCTGATACTGCTTTATTCAAGTAGCTCCTCATTTGCCCTTTCAAGGGTTGGGTTTGACTCCGTTACAGACCCTTTACTTCACGGATAAATTTTGGAAGCACTAGGGCACGAACCTGGGCTCTCTGGATATGAAACCAGGAACTCTGATCACTAGACCTCTTCCTCTCTCTTTATATATATATCTATATATTAGTTAACTAATTTACTAATTAAGTAGTTATTAATTAATATATAACTTTTTCAATCGTTTCTCACTACTTGTCCATGCTGTAGGCCTAAGCAAGATAGGTGTTACCTTATTAAAATATATTTATTAGTTAGTTTATTTCAGTAAAAGCCCTTATTTTAATTGAGTCTATAAACGACAGCATGTAAGGAACGAGCAAATAGGTCCATCGTATCAGCTTATTTTTTGTGACCGTGGACCGGATTCGTTCAAGATGGACTGTACGCTACTTCGTTACCTTACCGTACAGCGATGAAGCTCACGCCGGCCTGAATTTGATGTTCCTAGTAATTTTCTGAGCTGGTATGCTAATTACACATAATAGAGTAATCATGGGTCGTACATCAAAGTCATGGTGAATGGGTTTCACTCGGGCTGACGTATTCGGGAATCTTTAAAACATCACGCTTTTGTGCGCGGAGGAACCAAAATACTTGGACCCAAATGAATTATTAAGATGGTGTTTCGTGCAGTTATAAGAACCTGTTGTGGGAATTATTCACTTCGTATAAGTGTTCCGTGTTAGAAACCTGGCATTCTTGATTTAACCAGGTAACATAGGGGTACTCTTGGAAGTCGTGAGTTCGAATCATATCGAGATGTTGTTTTGTTCCGAGAACATATTTATATGTGTGTTTTTTTTAAATTAGTAGGCGGCTTTTAACACCAGGGTATAAATTACTTATTCTATGTGGTAGGAATTGGAAGGGTGACTTTGAGGAAATGCACCCGCATTTGATCGGCAAAGGGATGGAAAAGTCACACCTTTAATCACTAGGAAAACTACCCTAATGCACGCAGCTGAAGTTTGAACCTAGACCTCCTCGTCACTGGCATTCTAGTATTATACAAGCCTGAATTCTTAGATCATAGGATCATTGGTGCAAGTATATTTTTACGTGCAGCCCTTATATTGAAGAATATACCTTTGCGTATTTCTACAAGTAAAATCTAAACTTTTAGGTTGGACAAATATTTCACGTTTAAATCAATTGTTTCATTAAACTAAGTTATTTTAACAATGATGTATAGTCCTTATTATACAAATTGGGTTTTGCTTATTTCAGCTCTAATTTCGTCTTAAGTGAACGTGGAAGAATCTTTTAGGGGAAAAAAACACATTCTAGAGTATCGAACATTGAAAAAATATATCCATATTTATCTAATGGCTCCTGAAATTGACAAAATCTATTTAAGATTAATATCACATAACACACATTTCGAGGTAAACATACATGAAAGTAGACAAAGTATAATCAGAATTGTTAGAAAAGGTTCTTTTAGCTGTAGCTCAATTATATGATAATTAGTGACAGCAAAAAGTATTAAAGGCTTGAGTACATTTTAACACATATGCGTTATTTGAATATACTAGTTAATCGAGCAGGTGTGCACAAGGTCTAAATGTAAAGCTTATTTAATAAGATTTTCCGGCGACAAGAAGGTCGGGGCTCTATTGCCAGCTGGGTGCACTTTATGATTAAAAAGAAAATTAAATTAGTTCCCACTCTACCACCACGCTAATCCGGATAGAGTTCCTATATATTTTACCTTAATAATCCCTAACACAGTGGCGTAATTTTTATATATATATATATATGTGTGTGTGTGTGTGGGTATGTACTGTACATCCCAAACGGGTAATGAAGGAGTGAAAAATATTGTTTAGCGTACCCTCCTTTCTGAATGTTTATAATGGCAGACAATATATTTGGGAAACCCGAAATTTGTTTTAGAAAGGGCCTAAAATAATTTCTTTAATGTGTGAGTTCATAATTATACCCATATACCTACTAATATTCTGAACACCAAGGTTGGCTGTGTATTGCTAGGTGTGATGTCCTGATTTAAGTCAGTTTGTAATTCGTATACTGACACAGACCAGGGTTTAGAATGTGTAGGTTGAACAATACATTTAAAAATAATATATTATTCAGCTGATTTAAATATTTCAATACCTCTTCATTTTTTAACATCTAATGTCAAAATGTCAAACATTTTGAAACTACGAGGAAGAAATCTTAACCGCTATTCAATCTTGGACTTTTTATCAGACCCGATCGGTTTTCAATGCTTGTTCATAGTTGTGTTTTGTGTGGCTAATTGTCACCTACATTTACATGATATCAAAGATACTCACTTTATATATATACATTTTTTCTTTTTGTACCAACTCGCCCGACACCTTAGCTCGATCCGTAGCGTGTCTGCCGACAATTTTAAGGGTTTTGGTTTCGATTTCCGGAATGGTCGAAAATCTTATTATTGGTAAAATGTGGGTTTCCTCTTTCACAGTGATGCATTAACGGCCGGGGGGTGGATGTTGTGTCTGTTCTAGATTTAAGTTAATTATAAGCCTTGAGCTGATATAATCAGCTCCAGAACGTACACGTTAAATACCTAAAATAATATTGCAACAACTTATTTAGACAAAACTGGTCGATGGCACTCTAAAAATTGTTTTATGATCTTATATAATGGCATTACTAAAATATTAAACACAAAAATAAATAAAATAAATTTTGAAATATAGCTCAAGTTTAAACATTTAAACGTATAATTCTTGTTTTTCTTTTCTACATGCCTCCTACCCCCCTAAATAAAGTAAAACCGATATTTCTAAACTGTGAAAGTACGTACAGTCTTACATGTCTTAACTACCCGATCTTTTTTTTAATCATTTTATGTTCCAAGAAAGACGCCTTGTAAGCCTAGATTTTTTTGCGTCTCCTCAAAATGTATGGACTGTAAAATACAGCTTGCTTCCTCTTCTTTGAAAAGAAGTAGCTTAGGACACTAAGGCTGGTTCACATTAGATTTGCCCTAGACTTTGTCACGTCATTACATTAATAATGTAATAATATCCACTTCGGTGGCCGCATGGTCTAATGCCTACCCTGACAGTAAACTAGACTGCCGATAACGGGGAGATCAAGTTTCAAATCTCATTTGGGTGTACTGAGGTTTTTTTTACCACAAAATTGTTTCCATTATCCCTTCACGCAAATGCGGGTACACTTCTTTTAAATATAACCTTCCAAATTCCTAAATAAATTAGCGTAATTAGTACATAATCGTATAAACCTAACCCGTAGTAAGATACGATACTAAAATAATATTATGTATCGGTAATACTTATCCCGGGAGTGACTTAAACGGATCTTGAGAGTGTCCGTGTTTTTTTAAGAGGAACATTTTATTCCTATAAGTGTAACATTCTCCTTGATGACATATTAGTGGTGGTTTGGTTCTCTTAAAAAGTCTCCTTCGATAGTGGAAAATCCCTGTTGTTTGACCTGTTAAATTGACGGAAGTGTCACTTAAGGTGCGTCACTATTCTGTTAAGATCCATTTTAATGCTCAACAGCCCTCCATTTCCTACCCTCAAACATTGGGATGAGCCACAACTTAGCCAGCCCAGAAACCAACTGTCCAATCCTTACTGTCTATGTGTTTGAATTAAAATAAAAAGCAGACTATTCACCCTTGGCTGCAGCTTTCTCTCAAATTATACGCAGAGTTCATAATTCCATTTAGCTTCAACAACTTGTTAATTTCATAAAAATAATGATTCTAATCGTGCTAATCGAAGCTTAACTAATGTCTACTAAATAGTTTATTCAAAGTTTTTTTATTAAGTTAATTAGTTATTGGGAGCTAAACATATAGTAGCGAAAAACCTAATTTTTAGAGTTTGAAATGCAATAATAAAAATATTCTATCTTTTATAATAAAGTTTCATGAACAAAAATATTTAAAGATTTATTATCTACCATTTAAAATAAAAATCACACATCTCTCAATAACAGGTGAAAAGTTTCACATGTATATATTCATCGACAGCAGCATGGCGTGGCGGGTATTTTGATGACGTCATATTATATGGCATTCCACCACTATTTTTTAAAGCTACTATATTTTGATTACTCGTATTAGGGTTGTCCAACGTTTTCCAAATCTGATTATCAGTTTGCACCACGGGTCGAAAGTATGTTTATTATTCCCAATAACTTGATATAGGCTTACAAACAACACTTGATAAACAATCATTTTCAATTACTATTGGAAATTATTGTTTGTTAAGTGTTGTTTGTAGGTCTATTCTAAGATGATGGGATTAATAAATAGGCCTATAGTATCGGACTGCGGTGCTAACTAATAACCAGATAAGCCCTTGGGATGAAAAACGTTGGACAACCCTGATATAAGTAATCAAAATATAGCAGTCTTAAAGATAGTGGTGGGGTTGACATGTATATTATTGGCGGCCCGCGAGCAAAATTCGGCCCGCACTCGTTGAAAATGTGGCCCTAACAGTACTCTGGAGGGAAATTAAATGGAAATCCTCGGTGGTAGATGTGAAAGAGCTAATGATTCAAATATAAATATTGTCATGATTGCATTTTATTATGCATTAATTTATTTATGAAAATATCTAAAAGTATATATTTTTAATGCCAAGCTGTTTTGTGAAAGTGTGTGTGCGTCATATTTCATCAAACATTTATAATAAATTGTATTTTTAGTTGGTAAAATCTTTCAAATTTTACTACCGAAATAGGTTTATTAATCTCCCAAAAATGTTTGATGAATTATTATTTCTATTTTATTCTTGAGCGGAGTCTTTAAATTACGTGTAGCTTAATAAATACTGACTGGTCTGAAATAAATTATTTAAAATAATATTGTGAGCGTGGTTTCAGCATAAGAGGCGTAGCTACTGACACATGCGCCGCACACATGACGTGATTGCTCTTGTTAACTTGATCGTGGCTAATTGCGATCCGACCCGAGAAGAGATGTAGTCTGCTCCCCCTTCTTCCTCGACCTTTTGTTTTGGCTAACCAATTAGAAATAAAATAGCGATCACTGCTACATGACTTCTTGGTTGGTCTCAAGTGACAAGTGGACGATTTTATTGATAGGTAATATAGGGTGGTCACAAAACTTGGTGCTTTAGACCGGTAGCTCTTCTCTGTGGCTATCTGGCTATAATAGTCAACCACAAATCAAGGGGACCAAGGTTCATTTCCGGGGGGTGCTGATAATTGTGTGTTTGTGCGGCACCACGTCCTACTTACTATCCATTACAACTGTATGAATACTTACACTTTGGGGTAGGAATGAGGAAGTTGGAATTTAAAAGAAATGTGCCCACGATTGCACAGAGGAAAGCGATAAACCATTTTGATAAAAAAGGCCCTCTGTACAATTGATTGAGATTCGAACCACATAATCAAATCACAGGAATTCCAGTTGATTGCAATAGTGACGCCTTAGATCGTGAAACCACAAATATTTTTTTTACTATTTGTATAGTCCAATATGTTTATCAAGTTGTCTTACTATTAGTATGTAATCTATATTCGCTAGGGGTAGTGTGTAACAACCTAGTTGGTATACTGTCCTAGGTTAAGTAACTTTGCATGTTTTATGATAATATAATCTGTTAATGTTAAATACCCAACAAAAATAATCCATTATAAAGCTATTCAATCCTATCCACTCTTCCCTTATCCCGAAAAAATACTTTTAAAATAAAATTGTCCCTTCTTTAATTGAAGATAAATTTTATACGTATTGTGCCAGTCTATTAGCATAATTTATATTTGTAACATTACGTGTTGCGATGTATTTAAACCAATAATTCAAGCAAAATATACCAAGGGGACTCGATTTAAAAACATAATTAGTACATTTAGGCTACTATAATATTTAAAGTTTCTAGGTTAATAAGTATTTACTTTAAAGTTAAAATATAGTGTCGTATACATTTGTTCATTTATCATTTCGAAAATAACATAAAATAACACAAAATAATAACTAAAGTGCCAGAAAAGCTTCGTGATATTTTAAAACTGAAATTAAAATTAAATTAAATCTAGAAATATTGTTGTTTTTGTTTGTCATGACTTTCATAGCCACACTATATCTTAAGTCAACCTATACACAGTATTATAAAACGGGATGTTATGAACATTTTGTATTGGCTAGACCTACAGTATGTGCAGTTTCCGGTGTAAATATATATATTCTCTACAGATTCACATGTGTGAACGTGTAACAAAGCTAACTTTATCGTTCTTATTAGGACGAGTAGGTACTACATTCTCGTACCTAAAATAAAGTCATGTTTATGTTTTGTCATGCACCTGAGTTTTGTAATTAATTTCAATCGTCGAGACTTTGTTTAATAAGTCATGTCATGTTGTATTTATATTCGGAGAACAAAGTAACTTCTAAAAGACAATCAATAAAAAAAAATAACAAGGAAAATTATTCAAAAATATTAATGCAACATAAAAACTTTAAAGATATAAATGTGTTTCTGTGTAAAATATATTTTGGTCTTACAATAAATACCTTTAATTTAAAAAGAACATGACAGGATTAGTGCAGGGGCTATTAATCCTGAGCTTGACCTGGGGTCCTGTAGTCAGTTCCCTCAGTCACTCAACCATGTGGATGGAATTTAAGGATTCCGTCTACGTGAAGGAAAATAATATCATCTAATTGAGATATTTCTGATGGGAATGGTAGTTCTGAAGCACTAAAATAGCTAAAACAATCCTTAATAATGTTATAAAGTTCTAATTTTACAAAACTTGACTTTATTAGTTTTTAAAGGTGGGGATGTAGGGAACGCGAGACAAATTTATTGTTTTTGCAGTTTTTATATTTGTTGGTTCAAATAAGAAAAGATTGTTCCAGTAGAAACATGGAGGTTTTTTTCCCCCCTGGTGATATCAACATTTCTTGAATAGCTGTCATGAGCATAGCGGCATTAGATAACAATTTTTTTAAACGAAGAGAAAAAGTTGTCATGCAATAATTGCAGGACACCCTTGACATATATTCAAGGACTGTTGATATCACCATGTGAAGATCATTAATATATCTGTTTTTACTGAAGCAATATTTGATTTATTTTGACCAAAAAGAGTTTCGCTATAAAAACCGCTTTGCGTGAACCATATTTTGAAATAACAAACAACCCGAGATTTCTGGACTTCAGAAATCGCGTCTCAGCGCTGCATTGGGGAACCCCCATAAGTCCTTCTTGCATCTATATTATGTCTATCTGTTCTGTTCTTTTGACACCAGTGAAAGTCGCTTTTCAACATGGCGGATTAGAGGGTTTAAGTCCACTGGGTTGAGTTGTATGTGAGAGTAAACCAGAAAGGCAGCCAGCACAGTATTGGAGCTCTGTATGTTAAGCAGATTATGACCTTACTGGGAGTTCGGTATGAGGGGTCTTTGTCACTGTTTAGAGGAGGGTTGTGTGAGCTATTAGCCAACCCTGGCACATATGGTAACTAGGGGTGGACTTTCCACCTCCCCTTCAACTTTGATATCATAAGTAAAATATATAGGTACTGTATAATCGGCGGTGTTGTGTTGGTTATCACCCCTTGGCGTCGAGTTTTCACGATTCAGGCCTAACCGATGTGGTTTAAATTTTAAAAACAAATGTGTTAAGAATTTTGTTGTTATTTACATAAGTCATATTATTCATTCTAAGTTGGGTATGTGCACTCAGGTTTATTTTTCATACAAAAGGCCTAGGTTCGATTCTAAACAGAATAGGCCTCTTTTGAAAGAGTAATTTATAAAACGTTGCTTTATTAAAATAACCTTTCATCAGCTTGGCTTATATTAAAATTTACTTTTAGTATTTTATCTTCTTAGCGTTTAAAATTTTTTATTTAAAAAAAACTCATATTGCATATATAACCAGTAAGGACATGAGATTCAAGTTTGTTTGCCTTATGTGTGGACTATTAGCCGCTTTGGTGACGCAGAACGCTACCCAAGGTACAACATAGAAAATTTTCTACAAGTTGGACCCTCAATGAGAGAATGTGATGATAGTAATTATGAAGTTGTGAAGCTGGCAATACTAGCCAGGAATTGAGCCCTGGACCCCTAGGCTCGTAGCTATGTGCACTGATCATTACACCATGGGGCCTGTTTTTAAACCGTTGCTAGTTCGTTACGGCATTAGAGCCTATTGATAACTAGTGTTAGATTCAATTTGGTAAATTTATTTTATATTATAATACAATACAAGTAAAGTTTTCTTTTATGCCATAGATAGGGTATATTTTGGCTACACAATTTCCTAACTTCATTTTGGATGAGTTTAGATGTATAGTAAGCGTATTTCTAACATAAACAATAAAGTAAACCCACGTTAAGGCAATGAAAACACTATTTTTTAGATGTTTAGTGAGTTTCAGCTATAATAATAGTGAAAATGTATAATTAATAATAATAATAATATTAATAATAGTAATAATTAATGATAGTAAGTACCCGAGCCAGTATACATGTGGTCTAATTACATACACGTCACTAGTTCTTGATGATTGGTAGGAACAGAACGAATCCATTTTCGCTTTAAATTATAAGATAAAAATGATTTAGTACTATATGAATAACACGAATAATGTTATGGCATGGTTAATTACGTAAATCATGTAAATAAAAGTCATTTATGCATTGCTCCATACGTGGATTTCAATTTTCTAAACAAAACAATTTACTGTTTTTTTTACGGTAGTAAGTGTGTTCCATTTGTTAGGATTATTGAAGGAAAGTTCCTTCTAACTTCATCTAGTCCTATAATAACACCCATTTATATATTATGTCAACCTCCATTTAGTTTGATGATGGGTATATCGGGGTTAGAATATTGGCCGGGTAAACTGAGAGTAGCTTTACCTAAATGGTTTTCTACTCCTCCAAGAGAATACGGGTATATTTACTTTAAATTATACCTTCACCAGCTCTACTACATTACCATAATTTATATAAATCCATGTTGTCCAAATGGGTAACTAGAATCGGAATAAAAAAAAGAGGGAAATATAGATTTTTAAATAACGTGCTTTTTTATGTAAGTGAATAAAAAAACCGTTACATTTCACAATAAAATTCTAAACTGGATCCTATGTGATTTAGGTTTAACATTTACAACTCCCCAGTGGGCTCAGCTTTTACCTCTCAGTGAAATATTAGTTTCTAGGATTCACGACCTCTGACAGCGTTTACTATTGAATGTAACCTCTAATACCGGCAAGCTGGGGGGATAAATAGAGCGATCATAGCATCGGATGTTCCGCCCTTTGTTGAACCATTGTGAGGTCCCACCACAATTTGCACGGGTTTCATGAAGACACACACACAGCCCCATGCTTAGTGGGGAGGGGGTTCCCAATAGCACATGGCGTCTCGGGGACACGCACTCCACTAACGAACAACAGTGGAACACGTCGCAGCTTTTAGTTGTTTTTGGTGTAATACATTAATATGGGATAGTGATGAGTAAGATAAAATGAGAATTGAGTGCACCCGCATTTACGTCGAGGAAGAGTATAAATAATGTTGTAATAACCACCTTCAGTACACACAAAAGGGTTTTTAACCCCAACCAATCTGTCACTGGCAAACGAAAACAGTCGAAAATAATGGCCTCGACCATGTGTTTACCGATACGGATGTATTTTAGTTAAATGCTCTTTTTGCTTCCTCTCGACCCCTCGGAGAGAGCAGTATTGTGATTGTCTAAAAAATCAAACCCAAGATTTTGATAAATGTCGACGTTTCATGACCCCCTGAAACCGGAAAAGTGGTTTTCACTATGCCGTCTGTCTGTCTGTCTGTCTTTATCTTAGCCTAGAGCCTAAACCATTTTACCTATTGGGCTGGAACTTATGATCTGGGATTTTCATAGGAATCCTCCGAGGGGAGTTATATATTTATCCTTAAAATTAAAAATAGTTTATGTAAGGGCAAAAAGAGAAAAAAATCAATTTTCTCCAAATATTTTCCAACGATTTTTATTAAATTTTAATCCAGGTATTGTATTAAAAACAAAATGAAAATTCTTACTTTTTCATAAAAATGACTTTAAAGATACTCTATACAAGCAGAAACTTCCCATTTTGACCATATCCTCTTAACTATTTGAGATACGAAATAACTTACTATTGTAAAGTTGTATAGCCTACTATTAAAAATTAAAATCTTTTAGTTGTAAAATATTTTTACGAAACCAGTAATTTCTGAGCTATAAGCATTATATTTTATTAAGCTCTTAGGCAATTGGAATTGATTGTTACCCTCTTTGATGGATGTTTCTCTTTTCTCAGTGTTTCTGTAAAAGTGTATATTATTTTATTCATACTCTTTGGTAGAGAGTTTCTGCAACCATGTAAGCTAATTAATTATGCTGTGAAGTTGATAATGTTTTCTGTAACATTTTGTGGACAAGTGCCCCATTATATTATTTATGGTACTTAGATGTACGCATTTCTGAAATATATTTAAAACGCGAAGAGATTCCTTTCGACGGTGATTTCTGGAGTTCTACCAAGCCGACTTTCATCATGATTTTTTAAATGAAAGCTTATATACACCGAGAATGTGCCCGAAAATATTATTCAAAAAACCATTATTTCTTTCAACAATATTTTGTTTGAATTTTAGTCGTCAGAGTTCCTAGATACAGATACAGAAGTCCCGGGCTCGATCCCCGGGGCTTCCAAAATTTATCTGTGAAACAAAAGGTCTGTAATGGAGTCCACTCCAGCCTCGCGAGGACAAATGACGAGCTGCTTGAAACAAATAAGTAGCGCTCCGGCTTAGAAAACTGAGATTGTGCTAGCCAAATTACATACTCTATCTGCAAATGTAGGCACTACCATTGCTAATGGTGGTGGCCGCCCGGTCGGTATAGCTCGTATATTTGTATAGACTGTTTTAATCGTACCTTGCCTTATTTAATAGGTTAATACTTTTATCCTGACTTTTATTAATCTGGACAACTTCAATCCGTAATTAGTCCGTATTAATGAGGTTCTACTGTGATAAAATATTCCAAGCAACTAGAACTTATTTATCATAGTAATGTTTATTATATAACCTGTTGTTATTATTGTAAAACAGTCAAATAATTTAATTCGCAATACCTTATTGTTAATAGCTTTACGATAAAATTGCACTGGGGTCGAGAGCTTAAAGGCGTTAGTCCATGCGTAGGCCTATCACATCTAAGGCTTTACAAAAGAATTAATGTTGAACGGGCTTAATATAAAAAAATTAAAACTTACCCGAACCTTTCAAAATAATAATCAAAAGCTCACATTTCCTCGTCTATTGATTTAATGTTGGAGATATTCGGTTTTATTTCCAAAGACTAACCTAAAATATGTCACATGGAAGTGATCTGACTAGTTAGTCCCCTCCAATACAAGGTGAAGACAGGAGGATTAGGAGCGGCTAAAGGTTTTACCAACCCCGAGCTTTTCAAAAACTGACCTTGCGGGTGAAAACGGGGGGGAAGGGAGATCCCTCCGTTTATCCAAGCGTGATGGTAACCACAACCACGTATTAACGAATATTGGCGAAAGGATTTGCCCATCTGAGGAAATGTGTGAGAATGGGTAGAGAAGGAGAGCTTCTCACCCTCCCCCCAACCACCACCACCATCTCACCCCTTCCTCATTCCCTTACCCGTATAAATGAAAGGAAAAGTGGTTTGTGTCGAAGAAGAGAACTGAGGTAGCGCTTGCAAGGATCAGGGTGAACAAACTTACATGTCTTGTCATAAAGTTGCTGGTAAATTAGATCATGTTATATATATATACATGCACACGGTGATGACCTCTTGGAGACTGTAGATAACCTGCCTCAGTGACATGTTCCAAGGCTTCACTCTCACAATAGACTAGACTGATGATGACGGGGAGATTAAAGTTCGAATCCCGGTCTGATGTGTTGAGGGTGAGTTTTCCTAAATCGTTTTATACTCTCTCGCCACGTAAATGTGAGTACTCTTCCTCTAAATTCAACCTTCATCATCCCTAAAAAACTAGCGTAACTAGTACATATGTGTATAACCCGAACAGGTAGTAAGATATGGTGATAAAAAATAATACTGTAGATATGATGGAGGAAATGTTATCTTCTCTCAGCTACACTCGATGACAACCTCTGAGGGAGCCACAGAGCTTATGGAGGAAATGTTGTCTTCTCTCTCAGCTACACTCAATGACAACCTCTGAGGGAGCTACAGAGCTTATGGAGGAAATGTTAGCTTTGCTATCAGCTACACTCGATGACAAAATCTGAGGGAGCTACAGAGCTTATGGAGGAAATGTTGTCTTCTCTCTCAGCTACACTCAATGACAACCTCTGAGGAAACTGCACATCAACTTTTGAATGTATCACTTATAGACCTATAGAGTATAGGCTATACAAATTAATTATGTTTCTGGAATTTAATAATGTGTGCACATTTATATAATACATGATATTTTAATCAATCCAATTTATATTTATTTAAGAGCGCGGGACAAGTAAGGTAGATTATAAAATAATACACCAAAATGCCCCCGTGCAGATGACGCATAAAGCACAAGCCGGGAAAATAACACTTTAGTAAACCACCTCATTGTTCTTGGCCGGGATTTTAGCCCAGGTACAGTGTAAATCTTTAAGAATACAACATACACGCAAATTATTGATTTTTGTACAAATTACGTGTTAGTATTTGTAACTTTTTTTTTAGAAAACATAATTTATTTTCTTAGGAAAGTCTACCCCATCAAGAACTTCCCCGTGTCCTTGGACAATGCAAGGGTTTCACGCGTCCTAGGCGAGACTTAAAATTGGCAGCACCCATTTGTATTCTGTATAATATAAATAAACCGCGCCCCCTGCGTGACGCAAAATAATAATAGGATGCCAAAATACCAAGAAAAAAATAATAATAAAAAGTACATACAAAATAAGCAGTGACAACCCCATGTCCCCCTTTATCATTGTACCAAAATATCCTTTCTTCCCCTTCTTTGATATTTTTTGAAGCTTTTAACCGAATATCAATGTGATTCGCCTACAAAGCAACCCCAAATGTAATAAAACCATAAAAGTGATTATGTTGTTGGTCATTCTTTTTTAAAAAATCTTAAAATTAGATAAAATACTTAAATGTAATTATTTTATTTAGAAATAATTATTAGAATATTTAAATTTAATAGTGATTTTTTTTAAATACAAAAACCCCTTTCATAGTGATGTATTAACGGCTGGGGGCTGCGTGTTGTGTCTGTTCTATATTTAGGTTAGTTTATAGGTCGTGTGCTGATATAATCAGTTGGTTAATAAAAGTGCACGTTAAGTACCTCAAATAAATAAAAAATGAAAATTAAATAATTTTTTAAAATTTGTTTTGGAATACGCCCCTAGTACATTTGCACCCTAGGCGCCCACCTAGGTTTGTTTAATGCAGTGGTAATATTTAGCACCATGTATTACTACCCGTTCGGGCTATACGTTTAAGTACTAAGTACGCTAATCGGTTAGGAATTGAGACGGTTGAATTTAGAGGAAGTGAACCCGCATTTACGGGGAGGGAGAGTAGAAAACTATTTCATAAAAATCACCGCAGTTCACCGGACCGAGGTTTGAAACTCGATCTCCCCGTACTCGACAGTTTAGCTTAACACGAAACCAGCGCGTTAGCTAACTACGTCACTGAGGTAGGTTTTTAATGCAGTGGTATTCAACTTGAAATACGGGTACCCTTGGGATTACGCGAAGACATTTTAGGGGGTACGTAAAATGAAATGTATATATATAATTTCATGATAAACACTGAATAGCTTAGGGCTAGAATAATATGTATAAATTGTATTCTGCACCAACAATTTTGGAGATAAATTATATTTAGAGGTACGAAAAAAAAAAGGTTGAATGAATATCACCGGTTCAGTCCTGTCGATGTCTCCCAAAAGGAACCCTTAATTTCTACACCCCTGTGTACGCTCCTCGCACCTTGGGCATGTGGCTATGAAGTTAAGTCATCGAGGGTGAAATGTTTGAATGGGCTCACGAGCGTGAAGCCACTCTGCCCGGTTGAAGAGAGGGATGATGTGATTATTAACATCCCTCAGAAACCAGGCTACCAACTGCAACTCTTTCTAAGCGACACTGTTGAATATTACAAAATGGTTTTCCACTATCCCTCCACGCAAATGTTGGTAACTTCTTATAAATATAAGCTTCCTCATCCCTAAAACCCCTAGCGTAACTAGTATATAAGCCCGAAAGGTAAGACGAGGTGCTAGAAAAAAAAATCAGAGTTGAATTCCTCTTCACGTGGTCTTTCGAGTCAACAGTCAAGACCAAACTGTGGATAGTATAGACACTAAGCTCAATTTTACAATGTCACGTTATTGTATTTGTAGAGCTTAACACAAGATTCAGTGATCACGTCCCCTACTTTTTGTGCAACAAAATTCTGTTAATGCTAACGTCCATATTATGAAATTCCTTGTAGAGTTAAAGCGAGACCTACCTGTTGGTTTAGCATACACAACGTCCACATTAAGGTTAAAACATACCCCCATATAGTTTGGATAACTGTGACTATACATTTGAGACTAACTTATTTCTTTATTTGTAAACGGTAGGATTTGATAATGATTTTTCTATTCGTTCTTTTTTATTATTATCACTAGGCATTTTAATTACAACGAATAAATAATATTTAAATAAAACATCAATGTCTAAAATGACTTTATATTATATCATCAAATGGATATATTAGATTTTAATTTGTTTTAAGAGCATCCAAATAAAATTAATTTAGGACGTAATCTGTAATGAATCGTCTGAGTAAGTTTACTTAAGTTATTTCCATAAAAACGCCATAGATGTTTTATGGTATAATTTCTATGTTAAACTTGAAGCATTCAAAATCTTTATAAAAAGTATAGTGCGCTTTGAGTAGCTTTGCCAACGATTTATCTAAGAAGGCTTTAACGTGGCATTTGAATAATTTGGCCTTTGTTTTTATTTGTAGTGATAAAAAACGTAAAATGGTTGCCAATACAAAAATAATTAATGAATCACAAGTTACTGTGTTGGATCTATGGAGAATTCTGAAAAGTTTTAAACACTTATCAAATTCGAAACTCATAAAGTACTGATTTTGCTGTTGTTGTTAATTTGTCATAATTAATACGTTGCAAATAATTAAACCTATTGAGTGAATTTTATCAATATACGATTGTCTTCTTTTATTTACTTCTTTTATTCCTTTGCTACCCGCCTCGGTGGTGTTGTTGGCTAACGCGCTAGTTGTGTTGAGCTCGACTGCTGAGGATGGGGAGATCGAGGTTCGAATCTCGGTTGAGTGATCTGTTTTTTTTTCTAAATGGTTTTCTACTCTCCCTCCACCCAAATGCGGGTTAACTTCCTCTAATTCAACCTTCCCAATTCCTAATCGATTAACGTAACTTGTACTTAAAGCGTATAACCCGAATGGGTAGTAAGACGCGGTGCTAAATAATAATATTTCTTTGCTCAAAAAAACAAATAGATGGATCTGGATTAAATAAACCTTTTTCAGCTATTATTTCGAATTTATCGAATAAAATAAAGCTCAGGGATTTGACCGTTTCCTCTCTGTAAATTTTTACTATTTTTAAGCTTTATTTTGTTCTTGAGTTTTTATATTTATTCGTACTTTTTGTCATAGTGTCACTTAAAACACATATTTATCTAAACTATTTACATGTATACATCCCGGACAAGTAGTAAGACGTGAAGCAAAAATGTCCAAACTATTTACACATGGTTGAGTTTTTGTCATTTTTCCTGATGAAGACTACTAATTATTTTGTTCAACTTTTAAAGGTGAAAGATAATTTACTCTATACATAATATTTATGATGATCCTATCAAGACGTAGTGACGTGATAGTCTTTTACAAATTAAAAACCTTAAGTATGCTAGAATACACCTGTCTTCCCTAGTATATATTAGTATAACTATTCGTAAGTGGTAAGGAGTAATATAACAGCTGTTAATTCATTCAGTAGGATTATTTGTAATGACAAGTAAGTAAACATAAAACTTACGTTTATTTAAAAAAAATCAATATGGTTATTGGAGTTAATGTTGAGTTAACTTTTTAAGAATTTAGTACATGGAAATAACGTACCTACATTTTAATTATGATTAATATTGTTTCTTTTAAATTAATATTTGAATTAAATTACTACCACTAATATTTATCTCAAAGTATTCTTGTACAAAATAAAATATTAACTTCAAAATAAATAAAAATATAAACTTCAAAACCAATAAAAAAAACCTCACCATTAATGCATTCCATATTGCTCCCTTCAAAATATTATTTCTCCTCTTTTGCTATCTGATCTTCGTTTGGCCAGGGTGATGTTTATGTTGGCGGCCGGTAGAGGTACTGCCGTGTCTTAAAAGAAAACACTCTTCGCACGTGATCGTGGTTCGTTCATCTCTATACCTAGGAATACAAAGTTGTTTTTTACTCACCGGAAGTGAATTTAAAAAAATAAGGTTGGACGTCATTTCCTTACATACGTAACGTATCTGTTGAGAGGCCCTGACTGTTCCCTACTAGAGAAATGTTATTTTGGGTCCAGTAAGATCCCGAAAGTCCAGGACAACACGTCTCCGATGCTAGTTTTAAAATAAATCTTTGTGGTGACGAAACACGTATGGTTTCTGACTGCTTGGAAGCTGAATCTCTAATGTCTCTCTGATGGTTAGTTTCACTTTGTTTCTGAGTTTTACGTACTTCGTTTTTCGTTCTTCCTCTCTCTAGGATATTCTTACTACCTTTTTACTTTTTTAAAAAAAGACTCTTTCTACATTCCTTCTTGTTCGTGTCTTTATATTTTTCTGTCCGTCTATCTTAATTTTTTTTTATTCAAGTAGACTCCCCCTCAGATTGGTTTTACTGCCTTGAGAAAAATAGACGTTTCTTTGATGACCCACTCTAAAACTCAAAAGAAATAAAAAATCAACATGTTATTTCATTTTGCAACTGAGCTTTTTCCCCTTCCTTAGTACCTAATTCATTTCGAACATATCGTAAATTTATTCCTCTCTTGAAAGAGTGTGTGTGGGTGGAGGGGGGGGGGGAGGATTAAAAGAAAGAAGAAGGAAAAGCTAAAATTTAATTTTGAGTTTTGAAAGCCAGTTGGTATACATCAAAGACACATTTTAGCCAAAGATATCATTATGAATTGTCAATATTTTCCTTTTACTGTAAGAAGGAGAGCATGATATATAGTCAAATGAATGTGATATGGTTTGAAAATAAACTTTGTTGAAGCTTTTTATTTTACTAGCATCGTAAATAAAAACTCTTATCTTTATATCTTTATTTGGGTTGGTCAGGAAAATGTCCTGTAGGAATATTCCTTCCAGTGGAAACATTTGTCGATCTGAAATAGTAAGCAAGTCAATGTTTTCAAGGAGCAAATTGTATAGTGAGTGTGTAAACTCGTCAGAGGAAATGGGGAAGGACTATTAGCAGATAAACAAGAGGCCTCGCAGGGTGATCGGCTCATTTTCTTCCCTCTATTTCTATTTCGTGCATTGGCGTCTAAGTGTGTTAGTCTTTAGAGTGTTTAGGTGTGTCAAGTTAAAATGCATCCAGCCTCACAAAAGAGCTTCAAAATCTCCAAGTAGGAAAGGTCGTTAATATATGAGTGAAAAATCACCCTAGAATGGAACGAATCAGGGTTAACTCAGTCGTAAATAATGTACACGCTATGTCAAGGGTCCCGAGATCGATTCCCATGACCCGGTGTCATTTAAAGATTACGAACATTATACTTGGTACGGATACATCCGTAGCATAAAGATCATTTTGAACTTCTAAGCTTCACTAGTTCTGTTCATTTAATTGTACAAGTGTTTTTTTCCTTCCGGTTTATGTAATATCTTCTCCTAAACAAAATTACAATGATAAAAAATGCCAAATCTCTAAACAAATTATTTGGTCTGTAATTATGAAATCTAATTTAAAAAAATAATTTCAAAATTTAATTTTCTTACACATTTTGATTTAAGACCATAACTTTTGATTGGTTGGAAAAAACACTTTTTTTTTAACAGGGGAGACATTTTTTGAATAAAAGACTATTTATATAATATTTTTACAAGTTTTTCAAGAAATAGCTGGGTGTTTCCTCTTAAATAACATGGTATTCCTAGAAGTCTGTAATACGTCTTAGCGTTCCGGTAGGCGGCCCTTTTGATAACCATTCTCATGTTGGTGACACCTCCAATAGGATATTTTTTACGTTAATTATCATTTGAAATCGTTTCAAGGTCATTTGGTCTTTTTTATGGTTTAAAATAATATTAACATTTATTTCTGACACATCACCGATTGAAGTGACCTAGTTTAGCTTTAACATAAATATGTATGTTAATATAGTGATTTTTCTTTGAAAAAATCAACGTCTCTTCTTAAAGTCGCATACTAGAAAAATAGAGAGGAATTGTGTTATAAATTTAAGTATCGTGCGAGTTAATGTAAGTATATGTGCAGTTTTTATAGCAGAAATTATAGAAAAAACAAAATATTGCTTCAGCTGATACGTTCAGTTTAGTTTTATACACTCGTGATATCTATCACATGCTCTTGAATATTTGTCGTGAACATAATGAGATTTATTGAGAAACTTTTTAAGTGATGTGAAAATGTTATCAAATTCCAGGATGCCTTAGACAGATATTCAATTACTGTATATAGGAGATTACACTGAACGTATCTAATGAAGCAATATTTTATTCATTGTTTCCCAACCATCCAACCCTCAAAAATGGATATAAAAACTGCAAAAACATTGACCCTTACTCTATTCGTGCTCTCTTCCATGGGACACGAGGTAAGTGTTTTTGTAGTTTTTATCGCAAAAGATTTGTTTAGTCAAGATAAATAAAATATTGCTCCAGTAGAAACATAGAGTTTAATTTTCTTCTCATTGTGATATCAACAGTTGTTGAGCATAGCGGCATTAGACGACAACACACTTTTTTAATGAAGAGATACAGTTGTCATTAAATTCTAGGACACTTTTAAAAAAAGATATTTAAGAACTGTTGATATCACCATGTGAGGTAAATTAAACTATGTTTATACTGGATAATTATTTTATTTATTTTGATCAACAAAATGTTTTGTTGTAAAAACTGAATAAAACACTGTCCTTCACTCGCGTTCTCTCACTACACTCCTACAGGTGGGTCTTGCTTGACATGTTAATATCTACCCAAATAGGCATCCCCTCCTATCGTATAACCCCTAGTTATTACTCTTTGAAACTTAAAACTAATTTACTCCCCTTCCCCTCTTTTCCATTCACCCCCTCCCTTTTATCTAGAGTTTGAGGTATTTCTAACAACACCTACTACTTACCTGTGTCCTGGAAGATATCATTTCCCCTCGTTTCTCCCTCTGGTAGAATAACGCATCAGCCCTGAAGTGAGTCGCATTCCAGCTGTCATATTACAGCCGTTATTTATTTGACCTGTGGTCTGACTCTCAGGGTGAGGGAAGGTAGTTCACACGCGATGCTTGTTGAGAAGTAGGAGTCTGTCCTATTCGCTAGTGTTAGTTTTTATATGGAGCTTCCTTATGCTACGTTTGAAGCTGAGGTTGCATTGCATACCTATTGCTTACACCTTTGCCATGATCCGAATCCTGAAGAGTCGATTAACCAGGAAACTAGATACTTTTCTTTTTGACATTGATTTTGTTGGAACCCATTACATTAGTGGGAGTCAAAACTGGCTACTAAAATGAATATATACTAGTTTACAATAAATACTACGCTCGAGCCAAAATCCAGTGCTGTTTTATGCATTTTAGTTAGAGAAAAGTAAAACTATACATCAGTTTAGTAGATTTTCCATTTTAAAATATTATTGTTTTTCAATTTTTTTCCAAACATATTAAAACAGTTTTTCTGATCCACATCCCATTGTTTTATAGAGAAGACACCTGGTGATAGCATTGCGATGCGACGCCTACCTAAGATAGATGTTATCCGTGGGGTGAGAAGAGCTCTTTCCTTGAACAATAACGCTTACGTTAACTGATTCAAGAGTCCGTGGTTCAATCCCGAGCATACTTTAAAAATATACTAGTTAAATTGTGACTTCCCCTTTTATACTGATACATTTTTGGCCCAAAGACTTGGGGTTTTGTCTGTTCTAAAATTTAGTACTGTACATGGGCCGTGTGCTAATTTTATCAGTTACCAGTAGTTTTAGAAAGTGGTCTAAATCGGCGGGCATGTGTACTAAGCCGACAAGCAGGCCTCTTCTGGTTTTCTGATGAAATCCCAACTGGTGTAGTAAAAGGGGTTTTCCTAAATAGTTTTCCACTCTTCCCCGACGCAAATTGAGGATACATTTACATTAAATTCAAACTTCCTCATTCCTGCTTCAATAATGTAAATAATGGGATAACCTGAATGAAGCAAGAATGGCTAATATATCCCCAGTAATTGACATGTCTTATGTAACAATTTCCAAAGTTGATAAATCTACCTTCATGAATCGATAAACCAAGGAGTGGATCCTGAAGGTATCTTATTTGACAGATGACATCAGTTTTGACAACTATATTTTGACTTTAGATACTTATTTGTCATTATTATAAGTATTATTATTATTAACTTCACATCTATATTTTAGTATTCTTACTCTTTCAAAAATGTAATACGATCTAAGTACACTTGTAGTGTGGCCAAGGCTTTAACTGCACAAACAAGAAACCTCTAAAAGATCGCTCGACCTCTAGTGTCGGCTCGTCAAGGGAAATCTAGGAGGACTCTTCTTCGCACAGAAATACTGTGTCTATATAATTGAGGTATGTTTTGCTCCTCTTATTCTCAGCTTCAGTACAGGTAGTGAGGACATATATATATATATATATATATATATATATATATATATATATATATATATATATATATAGAGAGAGAGAGAGAGAGTCGTTCATCATTTCAACATTACTTATTTTTTGCACCGCATCTGACTATCTGCCCGGGATATCAGCATATATTATTATTAGAACCACGTCTTACTACCCGTTCGGGTTATACGCTTTTAAGTACTAATTACGCTAATGGATTAGAAATTGGGAAGGTTGAATTAGAGGAAGTGAACCCGAATTTGCGTGGAGGGAGAGTGGAAAACCATTTGGAACACCCCCCCCGCCCCCCAGTTCACCCGACTCAGATTCGAACCTTGATCTCCCCGTCTTCAGCAGTCGAGCTCAACACGACTAGCGCGTTAGCCAACTACGCCACCGAGGCGGGTCGCAGGTCAGTGTCCAAGCTAAATACTTTATTTACAGGCTAAGTAAGAAATGCATTAACATGTATGACTCTTACCCTGGGGGGAAGGAGTTCGATCCCTAACTGGGGGGACTTGGGATGGCTTTTACTTCAATACTGGTTGACAACCCTATCCTCTTTTTTAGTTTCTGAGAAACAGCATATTAGAATTAAAGCACAATAATAGTAATAATAAAAGTTAATTTTGGTGGTCTTAGGACTAAGTACTCGCTTCAGGACCCAATGTTCATGGGTTCAAACCCACCTAGAGTAAATTGATTTTTCTTGATCGATAAAAATCCGCAGCACACCTTCCTTCGGAGGAGTAAAGCTATCAGTCCCATGTCAATTGTGGCATGTATAAGAACCCTGTAAGATATGTGAAAATACTTAACCCGGCAAAATTGGTAAACCCTTTCTAGCTCGCTCAATGAAAGCCTTATGTGGTGATATAATCAGTCGAGTTAGAAAGTGCATGTTAAATACCGTTAAAAAAATCTCTCACTCAAAATAATTTATTATAATAATATAATCATCTGAAATACTCTAGATACAAATATTATAGAGTAATGTAAATTAAAGGATTATTAACGATTTAATCTAATAAATAAGATTGAGGATGTTTTACAGGGAAATTAGCCCCCATAAGTGCATATATAATATGGGAAAACAGTCTTCACGCACTAGGCTGAGACATAAAGTAAAGTTAGATGCCTAGAAAATGTTATTCAAGTTTGGAAGGTTCCATGAAATCGTGTCTGGTAGGCGTGGAACGCTTGACACCCCTAACATGTCCAGACTTTAGGGTGAAGGGTGCGAGAGAGGGGAAACTATAGAAGTAGACAGAGAAAGATGAATGCACGGTTCTTGACTTGTCTTGTCTTATTTGTGTTCTAAAAAAAACAACTGGCATATCCTCCAATCTGTAACCTGCCGGCCTGGCCTTCTTTTATAACCCCCTCCTTTCCCCCCTTCTGTTCGCTTTTATGAACTGTTTGGGGGCCCTGAAATTGGGCCCGCACGCCGGCCCCTCATCACTTATGAAGGAGATATAAAAAAAAACAGAGGCCCCGAAAGCCGTCCAAACCGCAAGACAGCTGTTCCTCCATCACCAGTAAGTAATGATACAATCAGATCTTCTGGGGTTTTGAGAGATAGTACACCTTTATGTGGGGCTCATATTAGATTTTAACGCTTAGGGTGGATAACATTACAGGCCAAAAACAAACAAGATAGAAGCAATTATTATTATTATTATTATAGTCTTTTTAAAAATAGTTTGTAATCGGTTAAATTTACTTCAGTTTCAATATGAAGATTAGGTCAATTCCCTTCTTCTTCTTCTTTTTTGGGAGGGGGAGGGGATTTTATGTGTACTCTTTAAATACACAAATTATGTCAGGGCAGACTTACAAACTAATTTAACTTAGAACAATAAGCCTTTTACTACAATTATCACTTTTACTTTTACACAAACCTAGTACTAACGTTTAGATAATTACTAATTGGATAGCAGGAAGAACCCGTACACAAATGTTAACATAGTTTTATTTGTCAACACCACCCGGAAATAAACTGGTGTCTCCTAGACTCATGGTAAACCATGTTTACTCCTTTGCTGCAGAAATGGGCCTAAACGACTTTGATATAAAACAACTGTATAGTTAGTGGAATTAATTCTAATTTTAGGCGTATAACCAACCACAACGGGTAGGAAGACGTGGTAGTAAAAAAAAAAAAGACATATCGACAACCATCCTGAACACTTGGACATAGAGATTGTACTGCTATTCATATCAAATATGGCTAAACATTTAATGGGGTATGAGTGTGACCTTAGCTTTCAAAACTTTCAAAAATTTCATTAGATTGTACCACCCAGTTTTGAACCAGAATATCTGGGATTGGTTGTTATCTACCCTGATAACTTAGCGACAGATGGGCTTAAGCAATATATATTTAAAAAAATAAGTATTAATATAACGGTATTGATTTTAACTTACCAAAAACGTTAATAGATTGAGAGCCCAGTTCTTCTAGCTGATTCTGATCTTGTATGACTAGATTTGTGAATGATGTTTTATTATTATTATTTGTAAGTTCAATAATTATAAGAAGTAATTAAGGAATGAAGACCACTACTAGTCATTTTATAAAGCCCGGAGGATATTTTTTGAAAACTCGTTGGTAATCAAACATTAATTTGATGAGTTTTTTGATTAAGTAATCTAACGGGAAGGAAATCAAATTACACTGTACATTAAAACCTTGATTGGTCAAGTCTAAAGTCAAGGTCACTTATTGTCCTGCTCTCGAGACGGGAGGACTGCTATCTAATGGGCATCATTTATGGGTTTACTTTTATCTAAATAAATATAGTCCAATTTTCATAGGAAGAGCTTTTTAGAAAGCACCTTCTTTTTGCAATAGGCATTAACCATGGTTTACTAATTTATGAATGCTAGTTAAAAATAATTTATGATAACTATCAAAAGTGACGACTATAGATAACATGATTTGACGTATGTATACTCGAAAGTAGATTTAGAAAAGTTTCTAGCTGTCAGATAAGTTGCGTGCCTATGAATATTGAATCGTATGTAAGCTATTGAGCTTAAATTGCTATAAATACATGTGAGTAATAGTTTGATACTAACAGATTAGAACACTATCAACATCGTATTACCTGCTTAAGTGGTCTCGTGGTCTAAGGCGCTACTCTCGCAACAGACTAGACTGCCGATGACAGGGAGATTCGGGTTCAAATCCATAACTCACTAGATTAATTTGTACTGTACATAAGAGTATAACTTGAACAGGTAGTTAGATGCGGTGCCATAAAAAATATATACATCCCACCAAATAAAATAGAGCCTATATTTATTTTGAAATTAATTATGAAGAGGGCTATATGTACTTATCGAGTTTGATGCACCATCCGTGTGTCCTGGTGTGACGGGGCACCGCCTTACCTCTTTGTGGTAGTTAGGGACACGGGCAACGGCATACTGGTCGAAAAGGCAGTTTCTATAGTAGGGATACTGGTTTGTAGGAACAATTCAAGCACGTTCAGGGTAATACTGAGCAACCATTGCACTTGTGGTATACTGGCTGCAATGTGCCAATCCCGTTCTGTACAGCATCTTTAACGTAAGCAGCGAATACATTTATAATGGGCAGCTAAGAAACTGAAGGGTCCATCTGTTGATAAGATGGTCAGAACATGGCCCTTTGGAATGTGGAATGTGTGAGAGAGAGTGTGGTAAAGAGAATTAACTGTTATAGGAAATGATTGAAAAAAAATTGATATTATGTGCGTATGTGAAACCAAGTTGAAAGGGAAATATGTTTTGATGACAAGTGATGGTAGCTTGGCACTGTGGTCAGGTGTGGGTAGGGGGAAGTCATGGAGCAGGTTTAATCCAAAGCCCAACAGCTAAGCTGTTAGTGAGAAGGTATGAGTTAGTGTCATCAAGACTTTTATATGTTACGTATGAAAATAGGCATTCGTGGAATTATGTTGGTTGCTGGTTATGCCCCGGTGAAGGGTGAAGACTAGAATGTGAGACCAGAGTTTTGAAATGAGATCACTGAAGTCTTGAAAGTTTATGAACCGGGTGCAAGAATTATCTTTTTAGGAAATATGAATGGATGTGTGGGTACCCATAGAAACAATTCAAAAGGTGCTAAGAAAGTATGGTGATGACAGGGTGGACTAGAATGGTAAGTTAGTGAGTCTGTGTTTAGAAAAAGGTGTGTATGTGTCGAATACATGGTTTAATCACCAATATATTCATTTAAATATATGGAAAAGAGGTGATTTGAGAACGATGATTGATTTGGTGGTTTATTGTGAGAGACTTAGAAGTTTAATAAATAATACTGGGGCTGTGCGTGGAAATGAATGTAGAATGGATCACTTCCTAGTGAGTTCAGTAGTAGAATTAGGTAGAAATTTTGTGAGGGAGCAGCTCAAGAGTATTAAGCAAGTAAGAGAGGAAATGGAAAAGTTGCAGGATAAAAGTGTGAAAGTGCAATATGAAAGTTAGCTAGGCTAAAAATTAACTTTACAAGAGCATGAATGGAATGTCGAAATAAATGATAATGATATAGAAGTGCTTGGAACATAAAAAAGAGACTCTAGTTCATTGCGCTAAACATATGTGTCGACATGTGGTGGTGGGAAACCTAAAAAGAGATGCATGGTGGAATGAACAAGGGAAAGAAGCTGTTAGAGAAAAAGAGTACAAGATAATTTTGAAGGAATTAAGAAACTGTTCTGGAAGTGGGTAAAGAGAACGAAACAAGGATTGAAAGGAAAGATATATGATATTCAGAATAGACGTGGTAAGATAATCTGGAACTAAAACAGTATAAGAAAGTGATAAATGGAGTCTTTTGAGTAATTGTATGACGATAACGTAGAGAAGGTAGCAGAAAATATGGAAAATGTTTTGATGAGTGAAAGAAATAACGAGGGTAGGATGTTAAAAGCTATGAAGGTGTTAAAGAATGGGAAAGCAGAGGCTGTAGATGGGATTCCAAGTGAAATGCTTAAGTTAGGGGGCATGATATTACTTTTCAGATTGTATGAGTTGTTCACTATGTGTGCTGGGATTTCGAATGTTCCTAATGACTGTAATAATGCTATTATAGTTCCTTTGTATGCAGGCAAAGGCAGTGTGAGTGAATGTAAGAATTATAGGGCAATTAGTTTGTTGAGTATTCCAAGCAAAGTTTTTGAGAGAGTTTTAATTGAGAGGGTGCGTGAAAAAACGGCGATCAAGATTTGGGGTGTGCAATGTGGTTACATACCAGGTAGACGTTGCCTGTACCAGATATTTGCATTGCAACAAGTGATTGAGAAATATATTGCAGTAAGGTAGAAAGTTTATTGTACACTCGTTGATCTGGAGAAGACGTACGATCGAGTGGATAGCAATATGTTATGAAATGTTCCGAGAGATTATGATGTGGATGCATGGTTAGTGAATACAATTATGGTGCTGTATGATGGAGGTAAAGTGTGCGTTAGGATGGATGGAGCTTTAAGCGAGACAAGATTGCGTTATGTCTCCATAGTTGTATAATGTCTTCATGGAGAATTGTATGAGAGATACTTGTGAGGATGGGGTTGGTGTACAAATGGGCAGTGTTAATGTTAGAGTGCTGTTATATGCAAATGATGCCGTATTAATAGCTGATAATTAAAGTGAGTTGCAGAAAGCATTAAATCATTTAAATGTGGCGACAGGCAAAATGGATCCTCGTATAAATATCTCCAAAACTTAGGTGGTAGGTTTTGATAAGGATGGATCAGGAAATTATTGTCAGCTTAGTATAAATGGAATATTGTTAGAAGAAGTGAATGATTTTGTGTATATGGGCAGAATGTTCTGTAAAAATTGAAGGATAGATGATGAAATCGACTGACGGGTGAATGCATCTCGGAGATTAGTTGGATATAGGTGAACGTTTGCAAAGAATGAAGTAGTGTATAAAGAGGCGAAGATGGTAGTATATAAAAGTGTATTAATGCCAACATCTTTTATGGAGGTGAACCGTGGGTTTATCTGTAGAAACACAAGTGTAAAGTGAGTGTGGTTGAAATGAGATATCTAAGAAATGTATTTGGAATAACTCATATGGACAGAGTCAGTAATGAATGGGTGCCGAAGGAGTGCGGTTTGAAAGGTAATCAAATAGGTAAATGTGCAAGAAGCGTCTAGCGTTGGCTTGGGCATGTTGAGAGGCTGAGTGTGAATCGAGTGACGAAACAAATATATGAAGGTAGAATGTGTGAAATAAAGGAAGGGGTAGGTCATGTAAGACATAGCTAAATGTTGTGGACGAATGTGTGAAAAAGGGAAACATTGATAGTTTTTAGAATAAAATATCATGTATTACTTGGTGTATGGCTGTTGTTGAAGTGAAGTGAATATACAAGGATAGGGAAGCGTGAAGAATATTAGTGAGGATGGATTATGTACGGAGTTGTTTTTGAGCTATATGCACAGTTTCTTGCCTACGCTGTAAGGTAACGGCTTGATTATGTATGTACGTATGTATGTATGTATGTATGTATGTATGTATGTATGTATGTATGTATGTATGTATGTATGTATGTATGTATGTAATGTGTGTGTATGTGGGTATACTATATGTGTGTGTGTATGTGTGTATGTATGTATGTATGTGTGTGTATGTGGGTATACTATATGTGTGTGTGTATGTGTGTATGTATGTATGTGTTAAAAGTGGGGTTTACTATGTAAGGACCGAAACAAATATAATCTAAAGTTTTTTTAAACGAATTGCTACCGAGTTAGATGCAATATGTTTGATTAAAACATTATTTTAATCTCTATTCTAAAATATAATTCACTCTACTTTACTTTATTGGTGTTATTACTGGTTGTGTATTTAATGAACCAAATAATACGTTTGCATTTAATTCAAAAGATTGTAGTGATGTGATCTATTAATATTATCAAGCTGTTTATACTATTTCAGAGCTAAGAATAATCGACTAAAGCCTACTATTTCAAGTTTATTAGTATAATAGTTTAAAGTATGTTTACAAATTATTAAATCCCTAATTTTAATTGCATTGTAATTAGTGATGGAGTGATTATATTGTTTTACAGGCATTTACTCCCGTGGCTAAGTTGTTAGAATGGTCGAGCTGAAGTCAGGTAAAGGACCCTGGTTTCTTTGTAGGTGATACTAAAAAAATATAAATGGGTTTGTCCTGCTTGCCATTTTTGTAAATATTTAATTGTTAAGAGTGGATAGATATGTTGCAGGCTTATCGCTTTAGGTGTTGGGGTATTAAAAGAAATGTAGAAAGTTTAATGAAATATTCAAATAAATAAAGTTTCACAGACCCTGCAGTGTAAGAGGAATTGCTAATTCCAGGGACCACACCCTTAAGAAACCTCGAATAATTCACACTTTACATGATTTCGCTCCCTGTAGATAAATAGTAAAATCAATTGCAACCTGGATCCAAACCCCGAGTCTATCGGAGGTGTTTAAGCACCTGGAGCGAATCGTGTCATAAAACTCTCGTCCACAGCCAAGGTGAATACTCAAGTAAGTTGTCTTATAAATTGTTTAGTATTGGACGGCTCCAACCTATATGATATTTGCTTTCCGCCCACCACGGGAAACAAAGCCAATAAAACTAGTTTGGACATATTTTATCATCACGTGGAGACAGCTCACTATTCAAGAGACTCTTCTACCACCTGCTTTCCACTCCAACCTCTAAACCACAACATACCATATTCTAGAATGTAGTAATATTTTAGTAACGTTATTACTTCCATAGTTGGCAATTCGATTGCAAGAGATTCGTATTTATAGACGTATACGCGAGCTACTTTCAAAAGAGAAAATAAACTTTATGGCGTTAGTCCCACAATCGAGCTATACCGACCGAGCGGTCATCGTCCGTTGGCAAATATAGTACCAACTTCTGTGGATAGAGGGTGTCAAATGGTCAGCACAACGGACTCAACTGCCATTAATCTCAGTTTTCTAGTACGGAGCCTCAACTTTTCCGTTCAAGTAGCTTATTTATCCTTTCGAGACTCGGTCGACACCGTTCCAGACCCATTGCTTCACAAGAAAGATCCGGAAGCACCAGGGATCTAACCCGGGACCTCTGGATTTGTAACCAGGAACTCTGATCACTAGACCACAGAAGTGGTCTTCAAAAGAGAAAACAGATTTAATTTTTCAATAGCTTAAATTGTTGTGATTTTTAATAGGGTGAATACAATATTTCTGACATAAGTAGCGAACATTGATATGGGTTCATCCCCCTTATCCACACAAACTCACCCCCCACCCCTCTCTCTTCTACTAAATGACGATCATAGCAATGTTGGATTTATTATATTACTAATATTTTAACAACCGCTAAACAATGTTTAGTTTTTTTCAGCCTTAGACTGTATTATTTATGGTGAGCTCATCACTATTTAAAGCGCAGTGTCGCTGTGATCATGAGCATGGTTGAAGTAATTAGTGTTAATTATAATTTTGGGGTGTAGGAGTTAGAGTGGCACGTTTACAATCCAAACAAAGCGTTACATCAGCAAACGGCTTAAAATAATCAACTTAACTTGGGATGACAACATTTTAAACTAAAAATCCAACTCCAGTATTTACCACATGCCAAACCTAAAATGTACCAATATATATAAGTACATTTTAAGTTATGCATAAGATTATATATATATATATATAAAGATTATTATATATTACAACAAATACACACACACATATATATTATAATTTACGAACGCTTTATATAAAAATGTTTGCAAATAGAAATGGTTTAAATAACACAAGACACATACCATTCAACCCCAGCGGCAGGAATATGGATAATACGATGAACTTCGCTCTAGCATCTAAGGAATAACAGTAACTCCCCTATTCGGTAGTCGAATGGTTTAAGGCGTCACTCTAGCAATAAACTTGACCGCCGAAAACGAGAATATCGGGCTTTAACTTCTGGTTGAGTATACTTAAGGTAGTTTTTCCTAAATGTTTTCTCATTCTACCACCATGCAAATGCAAGTGCACTCTAAATGCAACCTTTGTTATGCCAAGAACATTGGCAGGGCTAGTGCATATGTGTGTAACCCCAACGGGTAGTAATACGTGGTGGTAAAATACATAAACCTATAAAAAATAACATCAACTGCGATCAATTCTGGATGAAAAGATAGCAAGTTCAGAGTATTACGATAGGAAGATATGATAAGGTGTATAATACGTCTATGACAAGCTTTTAGTCCAAGCCATCTAGCAATAACAGCAACAGCGAAGCCATACCATGGACAAATCTAGGTAATGCATATCGAAAGAAAGAGGAAAATAGGTATATGCTGAGTCTATGACAGGGTTTGTGACCAAACCTTCAAATAATAACAGCAACATTGAAGCTATCCTAGATTAAAAAAAAGAGAGCTAGTGTTAGGTATAATATTAGAAATAGAGAATGCAGGCAGGGCGAAGTCTAGGTATATACCTACCAATATGCCCGGAGGGGACGGCGCGTGTTCGGTTTCTCTGGCAACGCAACTCCTAATTATGTGGGATAATCACTTAATCATGCCAGGACCTTGGTCACGATTTATCGTGCCAGGTTATTCTTCTCTTTACCTCAGCGCGTCGAAACCTTTGGAATTTGAAGAATTGTACAGTGCATTGCCATTTTTCAGTCGTCTTTTGGAGGATCAAGATGTTACAAATATTATTATTTTATATCATCGCAACGGACTACTCGTTAATATAATACACATATGTACACTTATTATGCTAATATGTTAGGAATGAGGAAGGTTGTATCAACAAATAGCATCTGCATTTGCGTGGAGTGAGAGTAGAAAATCATTTAAGAAAAATTACCCTCTGTACATCCGATCGGGATTCGAACTCTAATCTCCCCATGATCTCCAGTATTTTGTGAGAGTAATGCGTACGGGTCGAACATTCGACCACCGTCGGGTTGTTTCAAATAAATGAAACCATATTTCAAGAAGATTTTTAAAAAATCAAATATATTTTTGCTAATTTTAATTTCCAAATACCTTATCTATGCTAACACATGGTATTTTATGCTAAGACCCTTTCACCCCACGGTTAGTTCCTTCCTTAAGTAGGTAATACAGCCCGAGCCATGAATTGCATCTTGAGAGGATTGTGTGTATTTTAATTTAAAAATAATAAACAGTGGAATTGAGACCTGTGAGATCATTCAACCTTATAAAACAATCACAACAAAATTAAAAACTAATTATTTTTAAATTAATACACATCTAAAATAATTTCAATTCCTCTGTTGTCAAATGAAGGATGCAGAAAACCACACTTTGATACGTTTCCTGGTTCGAAAGTAATCTCGTGACAAATTTCACAGCTAATCGGTTGTTAGATGGACTCTTTAACTTTCAACAATATATAGCACCGTCAATTATTGTATTTTATCCCGGCGAAACTTCACCCGTGTCATAAAAATATGTTTTTATATTAGATCGATAGTAGTTGTAGTCTTTTGTTGTTGATCGTGAATAGTCGTGTTGACAATGATTATAACTATTAATAATTAATTATTGCTGTTTATGATGTTAATCATGTGAACACTTATTGGTAGAACGTTCTACAAATCTCACAATATATATATTTTTTAAGGGTCGCGTTTTAGTTACTGCCCATTCAGATTATACTAATATGTAGTCTATTAATTACGCTATTGTGTTGGGGAAGGGAAAGGTTTAATTTAGAGGAAGTGCATACGCATTTGAATTAGGATAGAGTGAAAATACCTAATGGGATTCATACCCTGATTTCTCCACGATTGGAATTTCAGGATATTTCTAGAGTGACACCTTAGACCATTCGACCACCGAAGTGGGTCTTACCATCTTATAATTTAATAATTAAGATAAATCATACACAAATAGGTTTGTATAAGTTCAATTTTGAATTTATTTATCGGGCTAACATAAGTGAATATAATAAATATAATTATGTTGCCCCTTCTAATGATATTTTCCAGCGAACTATCACTATTTACTAAATAAGTCATTACATCTTCACATCATGATAATATGAGATGGCCTGCATAATTTTAACACAAATGTACACACATCTATATAACCAAACATCCGTCGCTAGGCTGACTAATTTTGATGTATTAATCTACGAACATATCACCTCTTTTTATAGTGATCTGTATTAGGTCATCTAGCATTAACATGATGTACGTACCCCTATAATAGTAGTCGTATAAGTTTTTGAACTAAGCTATGGGGACCAAATCCAACCAAATATCAGCAATAGTTAAATAACACGATACATCAATACTGGCTAGTTTTCTTCTATTTTTAAAACCAATAACTCGACTTTGCATCCTGTTCACACGAAACCTCATCCTTGTTATGTTCTCACTAAAAATAAATAATAGTTTCTTTCGGCAGAGCACGATCCAGCCGTAGTCATATTTTAGAGTATTTTGGGCTTCTTTACTCTGAGTAACCGGAAATCTAGTCTAACACGAGGTGGGTACATTCTTATTAAGGTTGATTCATACTATTCTATTTTTATCACAGGTTGTCCAAACACAATTCTAATAGTCCTTGAAAGGAAACCAATCCAGTTTCACAATTATTCAGTTTTTATTCCGGCTGAGAATAGAACCGAGAGTAGATATACGACCCACGCCAGTGTACATGGGAACCAAGACGTCAGTCTCCTACTTTATGTATAATATTGTGAGAACTCAATCATATGATGGAAGTAGAATCAATCCCGGAGGCAAAGTTCACACCTCCTGGGTGTATCACATTGCTAGATATTTTAACATACATTATCCGTGAGATACATTTTTTTAATAGTAGTTTTCTTTATGAAATTATTTCAAACTCTATTTGCGCTATTTATACGCTGAATTAAAGACTAATATTTGTTGATCGCACCTCAAAATGAGATAACCTATGTATACATAATAAATAGTAGGTCTTGTAATGCAGTTAAGCCTATTGCCTTATTTTAATTTCGTACTATCGATAAATAGTTTAATTTTACGCTTACATCCCCAATATTTTTGAAATGTTTTCAGTTTAAAAAAAAGAATATAAACAACTTATATATAAATAAAACTTTAATTAGCTTTTTCTAGATGTAATTACTGGTTGGCGAAATTGAATTTGTGTAGCATTAGGGTTTACAACATTAATTAGGTCAATCATATACTAAGGTGACGTCGTAATAAGTCTATTGTTATGTTACTCTACGGTTCACCAATAATGAAAACTGCTTGTGCTAATAGCTGTCCATATAATATATTTGGTGGTTCACAAACAAATTAAACTAACTGGTGACTAATAAAATTAATTTCAGTCGTCAACACACAAATTAACAACTAGGTTGTGTTTTTTTATTCTAAAAATAGTTATAGGTAGTATAATAATTATTTATTTTTAAAGGCGATTTATATTAATGTCTTTAAGCCTGTATACCCTACTGCTACATCCCTCTTTCTAAATATTTGTTAGGCGTGTGGAGAAGACGATCCGACAGACCATTCATTACTCACTTGAAACGGTATAAAAAGGTCTGAAATTGTTGTCAGAAACAGACCCAATTAGAAACTACCACCTGCAGACTAATTTCAATGTAACGACTGTTGTATTTGTATCATGTGGAACCGTTCCATGGAAAATCTTCCAAGCAAAACCTTTGAATCTATTTTTCTTATTTTAAATAAAATAAAATAATTGTTGTTGATTGAGTCGTTGAGATTTTGGACAATGCTAAGTAGTTTCAATTTGGATTGATTTAATATATTTTTTTGCATACATTTTCCTATTGAGTGGGGATTTGAACCCCAACCTCATCTAGCCTGGCCTACCGGTGACGGGAGGTTCGGGTTCAAACTCTCACTGGAATAATATTTGTCATAATAATAGTTTTTATTACTTTACCAAAATAATAGTTATTTTATACTATGGTACTACTATTACTACCTGCTTCGGTGGACACATGGTCTAAGAGGTCATTCTTGCAATAGACTAGACTGCTTATGACAGGGAAATCAGGGTTAGAATCCTAGTCGGGTGTGCTGAAGGTGGTTTTACCTAAATGGTTTTCCACTCCCCCTCCATGCACATGAGGGCACACTCCCTCTAAATTCAACCTACCTCATCCCTAACCTATTAGCGTAATTAATACATGCACGTGTAACCTGAACAGGTAGTAATACGTATTGCTAGAATAAACCATTACTGCAAACTAGTAGTATCCCATATTAAAGGACAGTCAACTCCCGACTGTCCGCGAGAGAATTATCCGCTTTGCGGCTTAACCGCGGCATCACCAACAGCAGGAGATATGTTTTTGAAAAACGCCGTGTTGATTTAGATTACGGGGCTACCGATTATTGCACTCAGAAAATACCTAGGGAAGTGATAATGGCCAGAGAGGTAAAAGTTTATGCAAAGAGGGATTGCACTGGAATAGACCCATAGCCTGCTTGATTATCTGGCACAGGAAAATGACACGCTTCTATCTGACAAGCTGGTGGTACGGAAAATACGTAGCAGGATAAGGAAAAAGGAAGCAGTTGCAATGAAGCAGAAGACTAATACAGACTGTACATTGATTTTAAAGTGTTTTTTTATTATCTGAGGGCGTGAAATATAATAATGTGTTCATAAACGCTGTCACGATAGGTGAGTACTAGCTTGAATTGAATGTGCTTCAATCTCTTGTTTTACTAAATACTCATATTATCCGCGGCTCTCGTCCCCTTCATTACCACGGATATTCGGGAGTTCACTGTAGCTGGATATTTTTATACCAGTAGTATTATTATTATTATTATTTAGCACCGCGTCTTACTACCCGTCCGGGTTATACGCTTTAAGTACTAATTGCGCTAATGGGTTAGGAATTGGGAAGGTTGAGTTAGAGGAAGTGAACCCGCATTTGCGTGGAGGGAGAGTGGAAAACTATTTAGGGAAAACCACCCCCAGTTCACCCGACCGAGATTCGAACCTCGATCTCCCCGTCCACAGCAGTTGAGCTCAACACAACTAGCACGTTAGCCAACTACGCCACCGAGGCGGGTTTATACCAGTAAAAGCCATTTATTTCAAAACTGTCTATTTACTACCCATCAAGGTTAAATGAATTTTAATTAACCGGTTAAAATGAGTCAAGGAGTAGGAGCATTTAGAGGAAATACAATACAACCACACTTGCGGTGAGGGAGATTGGGAAAACACTTATGAAAAACCACCTTCAGTACGCGCGACCGGGATTCAAACACCGATAATCCGGTCACCAGCAAACCAGACTAGATGAGTATGCCATTTAGTCCACATGGTCTTCTCTGCGGGTTTGTGATACTAATATGCATGAATTATTTAATTATAGTTTTAAAAAAATAAGAAAAAATTTAGCACAATTTGCTTAGGTAGGATCATAAAACCCATTGTGTACAAAAACAAACCATATGCGATATTTTTGGGTACAGAACCCGTTTCGTTGCCACAAACGCCACCGCATGCCTTAGCTCTTACGGGTTGGAAGTAATGGTTTTAATTTTTTTTTAAACCCAACCTTTTACATATATTACGAACCCGTTCCTATGGGTACGTGGACTAAATGTCTGGATTATTTAGTTTAGTTTGCCGGTGACGGAAAGGTCGCACTTTTAATAATGACCGGATGCACTTTGGATAGTTTATCCTAATTTATTTCCCACTCATCCTCCACGAATGTGAGTATATTTACTATGGATTTTAGCTTTCTCTTCCTTAGCACATCAGTGTAATTAAAGCAAATATAACTAAACATGGTGAATGTGTGGGGAAAAAAGTATCAGTTTCCTCTAAAATATTTGTAATAGTGTCTGAAGTTTTGCTTTGCTTACCGGTATTTGTGAAGATTCTGATTCTCCTACACGTGCTATTTTTTTTATAAACATTTATCTCGTAAGTGTATCTCTTTAATATTTTTTGTTGTATAGCACTGCATCTTTCTATCTGTTTGGGCTACAAGCATATGCACTAATTACTCTATTGTGTTAGGGAAGAGTAAGTTTGAATTTTAGAGGAAGTGTACTCATATTAGCGTGGAGGTAGGGGGGGAAAAATCTCACAGTACATCCAACCACCCGCCTCGGTGGCGTAGTTGGCTAACTTGTTAGTCGTGTTGAGCTTGACTGCTGAGAACGGGGAGATCGAGGTTCGAATTTCGGTCGGGTGAACTGGGAGGGGTTTATCCTAAATGATTTTCCACTCTCCCTCCATGCAAATGTGGGTTCACTTCTTCTAATTCAACCTTCCCAATTCCTAATCCAATAGAGTAATTAGTACTTAAAGCGTATAACCCGAACGGGTAGTAATACGCGGTGCTAAATAATAATAATAATAATAATACATCCAACCGGGCTTCAAACCTTGATCTCTCTGTCATAGGTAGTTCATTCTATTGCGATAGTGACGTCTTATACCATTCGACTAACGAAGCAAGTGAAAACAGATGTTGTATTCTCCGTTTCGCTCTCGTCTGTAATTAGTTTAATGAAGTGTAAAGCACTCTGTATTAACTGTACTGCCACGTAATCAAGATATAAATCGCTATAGTCGCGTGATAGCAAAGTACAGCGCGTCCTTTCTCATTTTCTTCTAATGTCATAAGCATTTAATTGAGCAATCAAGATACGGACGACTGAAGCTACTGTCATACTTAACAAGGCTCGGCTGGACAAAAGAAGCCTCGTCTCACTCGTCGTTGGAATTACATGTTAAACTCCCACCGTATTTTTATTTTAGTACCGCATCTTACTACCCGTTCGGGAAATATGCGTATAGGTCTATACTAATTACCCTGGTGATTCTAAGTACAAGGAAGGTTATATTTTATAGGAAGTATACCAGAGTTGGCGTGGGGGGAGAGTGGAAAACGATTTTGAAAAAAAAAAAACCACCCTCAGTAAAACCCGACCGAGATTCGAACATCGATCTCCCAATCATCGGCAGTCTACTCTACTGCAAGAGTCGCGCGTTAGATCATGCGACCACCGAAGTGGGTTCCCGCCGTATTCTTTGTGTGTTTTGACTCGTCTCGGGATCGCGTGTGGGATAAGTATCGGACTAATTACGTAATTGCGTTTGACACAACCTTCAATTAGAGCCATTTTACTGACACAGCAACTGCCACGCAGAGGATAAGAAGACTCGTAGTCATTCTGACTTGGTCATGGCTTCTGTTATTTCATCATCCCCTCCTTTTACTCCTTCCAAATCCCGTTTACCCACAAACTAAGACTAGGAAAAGAGTTATTTATATCAATTAGTTTGCTTCTTTTTTTGTTTTCTAAATGTACATTAATAAAACATGTGACATGTGTGTACAGAAGTAAGAAACTTGGATATGTCTCTCAGCGAAGACTGTCGTAATTAACTACTCAACAGTCGAGAATAGGAACATGTGTCTTATATGAAGGAAGGTTTTTTTGAACTGCCCAATAGATGTTTAAGGATTATAATAATTATTTATAACAATTATAAAGTTACGCTGGTGGGCACGTGGTCTAGGGGCTCATTTAGTTTGGGTTGTTGGATACGTGACGGTTCATGATTAGAACTGCAGCTGGGTGTACTGAAAGTAATTTTTCCTAAATGGTTTCGCGCTCTCCTTCTTCTCAAATGCTGGTACAATTCTTCTAAATTATACCGTCCTAATCCTTACCTAATTAGCGGACAGCTTGGATGAGTAATAAGAAGTGTACCACAGTAAAAACTTAGAAGACTTGTGAAACGGGCAATCATAATAATATATTTAGGCTGCATTAGGTAGATTTTAACACGCTTCGGTGGCCGAATGGTTAAAGTCTAAACAATAAGGAATCACTCTAGCGATAGATTTGGATGCCGATGACTAGGATATTAACGTTCAATTCCTGGTTGGATGTAGTGATATGGTTTTCCATTCTTACTTCAATAAAATGCGGGTATTTTTATTCTAAATTCAATCTTTCTCATCCTAGCACATTAGAGTAATTATTACTCAGGCGTAAAGCCCAAACGGGTAGAAAACCACAGTGCTAAACTAAAATTTAGATTATTAGTTAATACAATGTATGACGTAAATAATATAAAATAATGTTTCGATTTTTATATGTGATAAAGAATCCTCCTACAAGGCATTACACGGAAAAAAAAATCTGGAAATATGCATGCAAATATAACCTCAAAATTTTCAACTTTCCTTTCCTAATAAGTTTTAACAGGATCTAAAAATATATTTAATACTTTTTAAATATACTTTACACTGACTAAAGTTGACTGAAACTCTTGGCTAAATAGTTTCATTACTATATAATTTGTTTAAAATATATATTAGATTAAATAATATTATTAATTTAGACATTACAAAAACACCTTAGCTTTAGTAATTTAAAAAATTATTTTACTTTATTTTTCACTTTTAATTCTACATATTTTTTTAAACTTTACAAAATATGGACTATATGCCCTAATAATTGTTTAAATATACCCTAAAACTGAATACTACATTAATATGTAAATTCATGAAATATTTAAACATCTTTTGGTACAAAGGGCAGCTCAAGCATGTCCATAGCTGGGTCACCAATAAAATGAAAGATAGCCTAAAAATATAACAAGTCCTAAACATCTCACCCACCTCGGTGGCGTAGTTGGCTAACGCGCTTGACGTGTTGAGCTCGACTGCTGAGGACGAGGAGATCGAGGTTCGAATCTCGGTTGGGTGAACTGGGGGGGGGG
>CABEEJ010000784.1:135161-150117 GCA_901482245.1 Timema douglasi
GGGGGAGGTGTTCCTAAATGGTTTTCCACTCTCCTTCCACGCAAATGCGGGATAACTTCCTCTAATTCAACCTTCCTAATTCCTATTAGTAATTAGTACTTAAAGCGTACAACCCGAACGGGTAGTAAGACGCGGTGCTAAATATTATTAATATATACCTGAACATCTCAAGTATATTTTTATTTATTGTATTACCGCGTCTCACTACCCGTTCGGGCTGGATGCATATATACTAATTACACTAATGTGTTAGGGATGAGAAGGGTTGATTTAGGGGAATTGTACGCACATTTATGTGGAGGAAGAGTGGAAACTATTTATTCAAAACCACCCTTAGTAGTCTCGACTGGAATTCGAACCCGACCTCCCCGTCATCGACAGTATAGGCTATTGCGAGAGTGATGCCTTAGAGCACAGGTTCTTACACTTTTTTTATTTCTGACCCCTAGACAAAAAATATCAGTTACCCTGGGTGGTAGTGGTTAAGTCAAGTTTTTTATACTCTTTTATAGGTTTTTGGGAAGTTTTGGATCAGATGAGAAAGAAATATAGATAATTATTAGGTCTATATTTATTGCAAAAAATCATATATGCAGTTATATCTAATATATTATTATTACTTTTTTTATAATTCACAAACTTAATCTAATATGCAGATATTCAATGGAAATCATTAGCTTATCTATGTTTATTATACGAATGATTTAAAAAATTGTATTCGTGAAATCCATACCAGACAACATTTATTTTTGAATTAAATTAAACAAATATAGAATTAAAGGCTAGAGTGTATTATATAGTCAATATCCCTATGGTAAATTTTTAATTTATTCAAGTTTGTCAATGTTTTCTGCAACCCTCAAAATCTATTTAGCGGCTCCAATAGGGGGAGTAGTAACCAGTGTTGCCAAACACCATATAAGTGTTGTAGCTAGATCAGTACCAGAAAGACGCTATATTGCCGCTAAACGAAAAATTACAAATCGTCAGAACGATGTAATTGTGATTTGTAAATGACATATTTTACATTTCTTCTATAGACCGAAGCAATGCATTATGCGTTCTTGCAGTACGGTAGTTCAAAAATCAAAATTCTACTTCATTAAAATTTAAAAAAGTGAACATGAATTTGACAGAAAATTAAGGAAAGTCGCCAGACGCTAGACGCTAAACATGAAAATTAGTCGTTTCAGACCCGTAAAATTCGCTAGGTCTAGCGACAAAGTCGCTAAATTGGAAATACTGGTCATGATCCACAGTTTAAGAACTTGTGTCTTAGCCTAATAAAACATTTGACCTCCGAAGTAGGTCCTATAAATAACCCTGGTAGGCGTTTGTACGTACAAACTATTGTTTACAAAGTTTCGGATGACCCAAACGTACACTAAGACGGCCAAAACTTAAACAAACTGAGTTGAGTGAGCCACCTTCGGCACTATCTACAGCAGTTAAAAAGAGCGTACTGTAAGTGTCAGCGGTACAACTTCTGATTTCCGGTCTACCACTCTTGCATGTAAATAACAACTTCCGGTCCTCATCAAGTTAGAAGTACTTCTGAGTGTGTGTTACTTGGGATGTACAGTGCTGCTGTGTTGTGAATACTTGGCACACACTCCCCCAGTGGCGACTCGCTAAGTATTACTAAGGGAGCTGGATGGAGAATACTTTTTTGTTCAGCACATCTTACTACCCATATGGTCTGCCCACAAATTTACAGTTTACGGGTAGAGATGAGAAGAGGACATTTTAGTGGACACATACCCACATTTGCGTGAGGTGAGAGTGGAAAATCATTTAGGAAATAATTGATCTCTGTGGTATTAGGATGAAGTACTCACTTCAGGAGCCGATGTTCATGGGTTCAAACCCAACCGGGGTCAACGCATTTTTCTTGAGAGATAAAAATCCGAAGGACAACTTCCTTCGGAGGAGGAGTAAAGCCCATGTCGATTGTGACATGAAAAAGAACCTTGGAGGGTAGCCTATAAAAAATATATTTCCCAGCAAAATTGATAGGCCCTTTCACTTTCGGTCATAGACATTCTCGTGAACTTATATAACCAGTCGGCCCAGAAAGTGAACGTTAAATATCTCAAATAAATAAATGAATAATAATTTAGAAAATAAACTAGGACCGCCCGGTTGGAATCCAAACTCCAACCTCTCCACTCCTATCAAATGAGAGTGAATGACTCTGACGCTTTTATCTTCGTGTCCACAGATGTGGGTAGGAGAAAGGAATGCAACTTGTTTATGGTTACCTCTCCTGTTTAGCTATCATACTTAGCGGAAATCCAATAGACAAACACCGATGTGAAATTTTCTAATTTTACTGCGATTTAAACTGCTTTAGGATCCGCGTGGTGGTTAGACTGGTGAGCATAACTGCCGCATAGTGGGAGTTCAAGCAGTACTACTGTACAGGCATACTCAGTGACTGTCAATAAATCTGGCAACGTGCATGGGTTGCTATGACAACTACCCTTCACGGATTGTTGTCTCCTCGTACGGCACTCTTTTCTCTTACCCAAATTACGATCGAAGAGGGTCTGAGTCAAATGTTAAAACCTCATAGTTGAATTTCAGAAAATGATTATAGGAAAAAGTCAAAATAATATCCTCCATGGAAGATTGTACCACATATCGGCTGACTAAAATCCAACCAATCTGGTAATTAATTTGTTTTTTTACTAATGGGCTGTTAAATATCTAATCACATGGTAAACATCTAACAAAGATTAACATTGTTCAATAGTGGGAATCATGTTTCCTATTAGTCTTATAGAGCCATAAAATCCTGTCCCGAAAAGTTAATGACACAGTAAACACATCGAGTAGCAACGTAACGACATAAGAGCGTTCATTAAGAATAGATTAGAAATGTAAATTACCTCTCATGGCTTCGTAAAAACATGTTATGTTGTATATTTATTTTAATGAAAAAAGTAATAAACCACCGCATCGTGAGAGATTAATGAAACTCTTAAATACTTCTTTCGTTCATTATTGTAGTTAAGATTCGCTCTTTATTGATGCAGTGCCAACGCTTCTGTCTTAATTGCAAAAGCTACCCGATATAAACATTATTATGTTATGACCTGTATCGGTGGTCACACGGTATAAGGCGTAGCTTTACAAGTATACTGCCAGTGATAAGGAGGTTGGGGTTAGAATCCTAGCCGAATGTCTTAAAAGGATTCTTCCTAAATGATCTTTCAAAATCATACTTTCCTAATCCAATAATGTGATTAAATGTGGATAGCCGGGATAGGACGGGAGGCTAAATACATTGCAATAGTAGTAATAATAATGTGGTACTAATTTATGTTAATGTGTAAACTAACATCTAACAAAGCTTCCTCGGAGTGGAGTATAGAGGATCATTCAAAATTTTAATAAACATTTACCGTATTGCCCAAACGGGTAAAAAATTAATTAATTAATCGTTATTCCTTAAATTGAGAAATTACACTTTTAAGGCAGAGTCTAGGATGTACATGTGGAAATTGTCAGCTACACACATATGAGTGATCAAATTAAGATCGCGAGATATCGAATAACGCAGCCATTTTAGACTCTGGAGGGGTTTATACTACCAATAGAACAAATACAATAGCATGAATGCGCATATAACGATGGAATAAACAGACAGCTATTATAGGTGGCTATAACCGTACTTAACAACTTTAATAGTTTTTTATTTAATCCAGGGGTCGCCAACCTTTTTATGTCCAAGGGCCAAAGTTCCTGTCTTTTGTTAGCCCGCGGGCCGCAATACTGTACCGACAATATTTTGATTGAACACATATTAAAATATTTGTTTCAGCTCATTCTTATACATTTATACTCACACTAAGGATTAGACTTATCTCCGACAGGTGAAATTTGGGATTTCTCTTGAAGTATTCTCTATTATTTTTTTCCCCCTGTGTTTAGTTTTTTCATAGTAAGAGGTAGCGTGATTTCTCTTGTCTTCTAGAGTTGTCATTTGTCGGTTCAAAGTACATTTGTATAAAAAGTAATACTTTTCTTTACGTAAAAAGCAAAACTTGTTTATAAAATAACGTAAAATACCTAAATAAAATACGTATTTATTTTATTAGCTGCTTATATAAAATATCTCTCTCTGTATTTGTCATTTTTTATCTTAAAATAATTTTATAGTTTTCATGAGACAGCAAAAAATTTGCTTACAAATCCAAAGGTTCTGGTTTTGATTCCTGTGTTCAAGTGTCATTTTATTAATTTAAAGAATCCTATATTTAGATGCGGCTATGACCGAACTTAGCTATAATAGCTTGTCCCTTTCTATTTTGGCGCGGCGTTTTACTTGGTCTATAAGCCTATATACTAACTACACTAATGCGCTAGGAATTAGATGTATTAATTTAGAGGAAGTTCACCCGCATTTGCATGGAGGGAAAGTGGAAAACCAGTTAAGGGAAACCACCAATATTTAACTGTGAGACAAACAAAAAAGGTCGTGACATAGGGAAGGAAAGGTTTATTAAAGCCCATGACACTTCATAATTTGCTTTAATTTTTTTATCAGACTTTATGTTATCAAAAAAGATTATAATTAATAAAACTTAGTGGTACTTCGTGTATTCCCTTAAATCCTTGGCGTACCTTTGGGGATACGCGTACTACAGTATGGTGAACACTGCCTTAACCCATTATGTTCACCGATACGGTTTACACAAGGTGAATGAATAATTTCTAACCAAACGAGATTGACTGAACAAATTTTCTCATAAGATGTCGACCAACTTCTTAAACACAAAACCTCCACCCTATCGACGATGGATGAGGCCGGCACAGATCTTATAAATGCAACAACGTCAATTCCCTTTTAATTACAAGTAAAAAAAATTACACATCTCTTTGAAAAACACATCTGGTAGTCAGTCTGTAACTGTGGATTTATATATAAATCTTAAGTGCAACGCACATCGCTAATGTTTTTTTTTAACTCTTCGCCTTGATAATCTTTTATTACTTGTTTCCTGCTATCTTTTTACTGTTTTTTTCATAATAAAATTTTTTTAAAAAAGAGTTAATTTACATATGCGCATTTTGTGCCAGTAGCTTTAAAGGCTCAGGATAATAAGGGTGTTGCCAACTTGAAGTGAAATATCAGCACATTGTAGTGCTCTTAAATTAGTCATGATAATACCAACTCATAAGCTTCGAGACCACAAAAATTATTCTAAACTATCTTATATTTGTTAATATGAACCTTTTAAAGCATGAATTGATTTATTATGGAAAGGCTAGATCCACGTTACTGACCATTTACTTTGATCTTAGATCTTCGATATTTCGCGTTGAACGTCGTTTAAAAGGAACTACTTTTCCTTTTAATATTTTTTTTTTCAAACTTATAAACTTAAGATGCAACTTTTCTTAACTCTTTGGAATATGAAATATGAATATGGAAGCCTTTAACCTCCATTTTGGTTGAAATTATATTTCGAAATAAAACAATTTCTTAAATAACGTAGTGGTGTAACCAGGGAATTATTAATGGAAAAGTGTGAATAATGCAGGAAAAATAATTGATATAATATGCCATAAAGTTCAATATTGGTTACAATTTCAGGGATCAGCGTACTATGAATTAGTAAAAGAAGTCAAAGAAAAGCGAGTAGAAGGGGGTTATTTCAGATTTAGTGAATTCCAATAACACTTCCACCAACTGCTTTTTCATAAATATAGTGATTTTTAAAAACAGGGATTATAACCAGTAAGGCCACCATAGGTGTTTATTTAGTGATTTTTTTCTTTTACGACTAAAAGTGATATTCGGTTCCGTCAAAGACACATTCAAGACAGGATTGCATGATCTTTTTTTTTTTTTTTACCTGTACTTAAACTTATCAAGAACTCACTTTAAACATGTTTTGACTAATTTTGGCCTGTCTCTAGCTCTACAAACAATGAGTCTATAATTTGTAATCTAGAAAAGCAGCCGAAGTTAATTAATAAAACTTTCCTTTTAGGATGAATACACATTACTTACCGAAGACTCAAGACGACTAATAGTATATTTGACTAAAGGTCACCCTCCTCCTCTTTTTTAAAATATTTACGGTTAACCTGAACATTCAAAAATTGATTTATTATTTGTTATTAGGCATTTTGTCTTATGACAGACAGGTCCTTTCCTTTTGTCAGTGAACTTAGACCGCCAATGCGACCTGCCCTCTGACTTATTCTCCAGTTTCCAGAATTTTCTTCTTTCCTTCAAGCCATCTAATATTTGAATCCTCCTCCTTCCTAAGTCTCTCTTTACTTCAACCTTTATTTCTATAACATTGTGCAGAAGACAGTTCCTCCTAAGGATGTGTCCGATGCTGTTTGCTTTGTACCGAAGAATCACGTCCAAAATAGTTCTCTTCTTAGGACCACTCTTCTTAAGACTCATTTGTCACCCTGTCTCTCCATCTGATCTTCTCAAGTTTCCTCCAGCACCATATTTCAAAGCTCTCCAAGAATGTCTATTCCATCTTCTCAAGAGTGCAAGTTTCTGCTCTATACAGCACGATGCAACAAATGTATCACTACATCAATTTCTTCCTCAGTTACAAATTCAACTTTCTGGTCAGCAATATCCTCTTCTTGTTGAAAGCTTTCTTGGCCATGGCAGCCTTGACCTAATTTGCCTCGTGCAGTAGGCATCCTTTGTCAGCAGACTTCTCAGGTACTTTAACTGCTCCATGTTTTCCAACTCCTGGTTCCCAATTTTGATTTTCAGCGGTTTTTCATTTTTTTAAATCTCCATCACTTTTGACTTCTCAATGTTGATCTCCATACCATATCATCTCCATACCTCCACCGGTTCATCCCATAAATAAATGTGCCACTAAAAATAATAGCCTAAGCTGTGGCTTTTGTTAAGGTTATCAAATAAATCTATAATTTATTAAGTTTTAAAACACTAATAACTTATATAATTGTTTTAGCCTAGTCAATTCAATATTTTAAATTTAATTAACTGTCAGAGGGTTCATAGTGTTGACCACATGACATTCTATATCCACTGAAGTTGGCACTACCTTTACCAAAAGATGGCGGACGCTCGGTTGGTATGGTTTGGTTGTAGGCTGACAACATGGAGTCTTTTTTAAAATTATTATTCTAGTACACATTTCAAACAGCCTTACAAACTAAAAAGAAAACTTTCTCAAGTCATGCTTTCCTATTCCTTAGGTCACAAGTATTATACATTATTGCGTGAATATATGTGTTTTCTCCCAGATGGAGTGGGTGGGCATCACTACTGGCTGAGGGGGTGCGCTGTTCCAGGTGGATGAGGTAGCACATCAGGACTAATCTTTGGGTAACATACTCACTCCGTCAATGCTTCAAACTCCCTTACGGTGTCCAAGAATTTTTCAAATAATTTTTATATATTTTTATTGGTCTAACAGCTGTAATATCTCAATTCACAAACTTTTATTCTAAAATAAACATTGTCGGGAGCCTTTTTTAAAAAAATATTTTAATTGCCATATCAAAAATTACTAATCATATTTACTGAAGTTTTAGTTATTTATTAGTAAAAACAGCAATTAACTTCAATAAAACGATAACATATTTGTATATTAATGAAAATATTTAGGAAGTTCTCCAGTAGTGCTTATTTTAGAACAAACATTTATTAATCAAGGTCGTACAAATGGTTTCCTAACAAAAAATAAATTAAATATGAGAAACAATTCTAAACTCTTTATGGTAGAGTACTGAGACGCGTTAGAGACGTTTATAAATCCCGCATTATTTAAGAAGTTGTTTGATATTTTTTAATGTCGTTTTCAACAAACTGCAGGAGAAATTATCTTTCTGACAAAATAAAACGTATACATTTTATGTTTAAACTTTTTTCTTACTACGCTTTATGCTAGAAATTTGTACTCAAAAGATTAAAGCAAACGGTTAAATGTCTAACCTTCTTCTATTAAATAAAGTTATATTTTGATTGGCTCACAAAATAACATTTTAATTTTTTTTAACTGGTCACAACATTCGCTTACATTTGAGCGAAAACAATATTTAAAAATATCAAACCACTGCATAAATAGTTTGGGACGTCTATATTGCTACCACACTACTCCCTTCTCTCCTACGTAGTACCCTTAAGTGAAAAGTTATTCAATTGCATCAGGTTAGCCCCCACTCCCCCTCCCCCATCCCCTACCCCGACACATGTGTCGGCTCAAGATGTGGACGGGCACGGTGTGTTTGGAGAGGTCGGTGTCATGTGTCTAGTGACGAGTGGTGGCCATGTGTTGCTCTCCGGACCGTTACATTCAGGAAGGCGATGAACTGTGAAACTTCTCTCGACTAGTACGATGGAGGAGTAGTGAGAGTGAAGAGGGGGAGGAGGATTAAATCATGGTTGCGGGGTCAAACTAGCAGATCTTGTTAAAAAAAAGAGTTCTTTGAAGTTTTCTGCAAGTATGTTGAGCCTTGCTGCGTGTATTCACACTCACAAACTCCTGACAAGGGATTTACTCCCACCTTTAAAAAAAAATACGTTTATATAATAATACAATATACCAACGGTTCTCAACAAGTTCTAGAAGGAGTAGGGAAGTCCAAAATAAAATTGTACTCTACGTTTAGCCAATAAAAGTTTGTATACGTATAGATGGAGGGAGGTCCGACAAATTACAGGGATATCGGGACCCCCCAAAGCCTCCTTTATACGACCTTGGTTCTCAACTTCATTACACCATTTTGGATTTTGAAGCAAGCCTCCCTATCAAAGGTAAACAAGTTTAGACTAAACTGACCTATTTTATCCGCTTACCTGTAGATTACACATTTATTCAAACTGTTAATTTATATAGAGATAAGGTTTGGTTTGGAATATCCTATAAGATTTTTTAACATTTTAATTCCAGTGTATGTTGTGGAGTGTTGCCAGGATAGGCAGGGTTAGTTAAAGTTAGATTCACACCCACAGGACTGTGCGCCGGCTGTTCTACAAACAATATCGAACAGGTTCTTCCAAATATGAGTTACCTTGTAAGACCGTTGTTTAATTCACACCCACAGGACTGTGCGCCGGCTGTTCTACAAACAATATCCAACAGGTTCTTCCAATATGAGTTACCTTGTAAGACCGTTGTTTAATTCACACCCACAGGACTGTGCGCCGACCATGCTGCTACTATCCTCTGAATGCTAACAACACGATACGGTCGGCGCACAGTACTGTGAGTGTGAATCTGCCTTTTGTGTGTAAATCCATCTCTAAACTGTACCTGGGAATGCTATTATCATTCAGTAAGATACTATTAGGCAAGGTGTGAATAAATATACATATACATTGTGAGGTGTGTAGAGCAGAGCTTATGTATGCTTTGTAAATTGGGGGACATAGAGTGAGACTTATAAGCTACTTAAATCAAGGACAGGCACAACATACAGCCCCCAGCCGCACTGGGCAGCACAGTGCAAGGGAGAACCCATATTCCACCAATGAGAAATATTTCGGCCATTCCAGGAATCGAATCCGGAACCCTTAGCTCCATATATTGACACGCTACCGACTGAGCTAAGGTGTTGGACCTGATAGTAGGGATGTGCGGGAGCCCCTCGGGAAAAAATATTTCCATATGACCCGATTGGCGGGAAACATTCTGTAATCTCGAAAATTTTGGCAATTGCTTTTTTTCCATATTTAATTTACTTTTAAACATGCTTTTCATGTTTCTTTATTATTTAAATATAAATATGTGTGTCAACCTATTCTAGATGTAAATTTAGATTTAATATGTGTTTCATAAATGTTTATAATTTAAGTAGCCTAAGTTATAGCAAAAGTAATAAAAAATTGCTTAAATTTTCAACTTTATATATTTGTCTAAATTTCCTCTATTAGGGCGTATGTATTCATTTAACAATAACAAATTAAATATCAGTGTTTTAAGGTAAGTAATACTGTATTATCAAATTTATAAATAATTAGTTTTAAATGTTTTATTACCATTATCGTCTCGAAATAAAGGATTTTAAAATTCCCGTTCCCGATCTCATTTCGATAGTTGAATCTCGTTCTCAATCTCGTCTCGATAGTTGAGTCCTGTTCCCGATATTGTCTTGATAGTTGAGTCCCGTTCCCGATCTCATCTCGATAGTTGAGTCCCGTTCCCGATATCGTCTCGATAGCTGAGTCTCGTTCCCGATCTCGTCTCGATAGTTGAGTCCCGTTCCCGATCTCGTCTCGATAGTTGAGCCCCATTCCCGATCTCTTCTCGATAGTTGAGTCTCGTTCACGATCTCTTCTCGATAGTTGAGTCTCGTTCCCGATCTTGTCTCGATAGTTGAGTCCCCTTCCCGATCTCGTCTCGAACAAAAAAAATTCGATCTTGCACACCCCTATGGCTAATAGCTTCAAAACCTATTCATGCAATTAATTTTTATTACTGTTCCTTGTTACGAATTTATATTTTAACTCTTAACGAAAATCTGTTGTACTACTTTAACTAATAAGTTAGATAAAAAATAATTTGTCTAAATCAAATTGAAGTCCATTTAAATATAAATTATTATTTAAATGAGTATTCTCACCATTTCTTCACGCGAATATTCTCACGATTTCAAGGATTCAAGTGAGGAGGCGTTTCACTTTAGAGAAAAATAAAACTTACTGTCAATCATTTCTATTGATGATGGACAGTAATATTTATTAGTATCCGTGTCGCGGTTCCATTTAATGAAACAACACAAGGTGGCAATTATACTCCTGTTGTAAACGTGAGAGATATCTCGCCTGCGTCTGCAAATTCACGAAACACGTTTTTAAGTCAACGACTTTTTGAGGTTTTTGGTCTCAAGGTTATAATGTTTCAATCTTGTTACGATACCTGTGACATAAATAACTTTCCTATAAATATAATATTACTCAGAAAATCTAATTTAATGTACAAATCATAACAGAGTATGCGTTTTCTTTTTTCAATAATGTCGCTGTCAATTTGTAATTTACTAATTTTATTTGTTAAGCTAACTACTTTAAAGAAAATAACGTCAACTATATTATTTAATTACATTCCGTTTATTCCACTATGGGGATGTTTATAAGCTGGAACCATAGTGTAATCAGTCAAGGTAAGCTTGATCGTTAACTTTCAGGGTAAATGGAGCGTAGGACTCAAATTCAACTAAACAGGATAACTAACGAATACACTGACACCACTTTTATAAACTTAAGATCAAGTTACATAATTTTATTTGGATATTAAATAAACATCAGCTTGCAAAGAAATAACTATTGTGTGTGGTTTTACATCGCTATAGGTATTTTTATTCTAAAACACGAGTCACACGATTCCCTAATTACTGTGTGAGGGATTTCTATACTTTTATATAGCAAGGAAGTTTTAGCTCAGTTTTACTCCCCCTTTTATATAGTAATAGATTGGAAACGATGGTTCACAAATATCCTGCTATACAGTGTTTATCAATATAGCACTAACCCACCTAGGTGGCGTAGTTAGATAATGCGCTAGTTTCGTGTTGAGCTGGACTGCCGAAGACAGGGAGCTCTAGGTTCGAATCTGGGTCGGGTGAATTAGCGGAAGTTTTTCCTAAATAATTTTCTACTCTCCCTCCACGCAAAAGCAGGTTCACTTCCTCTAAATTCAACCTTTCTAATTCCTAACCCATTAGCGTGATTAGTACTTAAGCGTATAACCCGAACGGTTTGTAAGACATGGTACTAAATAATAATAATAATAATAATATAATAATAATAATAATAGAGCATTCCATGTGGCTATATTAGTAAATGCTATATCTCTTATAAAGAAAGTATACATTTTTCATGTCACTGGTAGTCCTCTTACCAGGTGCCAAAAAATCTCTATGAAATTTGATACTTGAAACTATATGGCGTACAAGATCCAAACCTGAAATAAAGTATAACAAGGAGTAAAGGACCGGCTTGCGAAAGATGGACCCAATATCATCCTCTTTTTTTTAACTCTTTTCTTCTTCTTATGAATACTGTTTATATGTTCTAAAGTTTATATTATGTTTTCAATTTCGTAAATCATTTAAAAGTTTCTTTTAAATATCGCTTAGGCAGAAATGAAGAATCGTTGTTTTATTTTTGGTCGAGTGTAGTTTTCATAGCATTTCAACATGTCCTTTCATCTTGCTATGACGAAACACCTTTCAGACCGACATAAATATTGCTGAAGAGTTAAAAGGATTATTTTAATAAAACTACAGTTTGTTGACGGTCTGAAGGGTTAGGGGGAGGGTGGGCTGGAACTACGTCTTTATAATAAAATTGGATCTCTTAGGGCAAAGTTGTTGTTTTTGTATGAAATATATAAATAGAGACATATGAAAAATAATATCTTTAACACATTTATTCAAGTAAAATAACGCAACGCTTTTACTAAATATAAATGAGAATGCACAATTAATGGTGCATCACTAGAGAAGCTTGGGAGTTTGAAATGATCTTAGTACAGATACAGCTGCATCATATGTATTCGTAAATTTAAAGTAATGATGACGTTATAAATATGAATTTGTGTTTTATTTCTGAACCATCTCAACGTTTGTATACTAGTTTATAATCTTCGCTATATTGTATAAAGTGTTGTTGGATATGAATTAAATAGAAACGTGGGTAACATGTTACGCTCTATTTGATCATTTATTTTTGGAAACATTTACAATATATTGTTATTGCGTGTACTATTGTGGAGTTGAATTATCGTAGTCCAGTTTGACAAGCAGAATAAAGCCATTATACCGCACGCCTAATAGTACAAATTGGCTTCTATGGTTAACTAAATAGTTTATTCTTTCTTACATTCCTTTAACATTTAAGCGTGCCCTTTTAAAAGGTGTCACTCTGTAATTAAATAAAGTTTTACGCACCTTTGTAATGTATCTACGTTTGAAATATTAACTAGCTATAAAGTACGTGGCCCGTCTCAGTGGCGTAGTTAGCTAACGCGCTAGTTTAATGACCAAGAATACCACAAATTCAACTGATTCATTACCTCAAACAAGGAAAAGAATGTGAAATTTCAGGATACTAAAAATAAAGTTACTAATAGAACATGCTGGAAGACTTTGTTTGGACAAGTAATAGGTCTTGTTGAAAGACAGAACACCTATTAAGATATATAGTATATAAAATACATTATAGTAATAAGATTATGTTAATTCACACAATGTTTTTCATGTCATTCAAGCAAATCTGTTGTAAATTGCCCAAACACAATATTGCAAATTCTTGTAATTATTATTCTCTTACTATGAACTTCATAATTATTTATTTTCTGGGAAGTGCCATACTGGTTCTAATATGAGTAGAGCAAGAAAGTGTAGAAAGCAAATTTTTCCAAGTAGTTCGCTAGGAATCTTTACTATAACTTTAACTAATAAAAGTTTATATACGTATATGGTGGTCCAAAAAATTCCAGGGTCCAGGCCCGCCCATTCTACACCCTTGAGATAAAAATATCTCGATAGCTTTGTGTAACTATTTTGTTTTTACATTGTATATTATCATTTTTAACTACCAACAATCATGGAAATAGATCAGAACAGTTCATGAAACATCATTGTTTTATTTTATTTCTTCAATTTTTGCAAAGAACATTTTTGTGTGTGTGATTTACCATGTTTTAACAAATATTTGGTAAAATTTATATAATTTTCTTTCTCCTTACTGATCCTATAAATATATTTATTTTGAACAGAACTTATTTGGTTTTCTTAGCAAAATGTTATAATACTGGTAAAACTCCAAGTGAATAGTTTGTCATTTAATATGTCTGTAATATTTCGGAAGTATATTACCGATGACCAAAATGCACGTTGTCTTAAAAAATTAATAAATGGTTATTTGGAAAATAATGTTATATTCAATGTATTTTTTAATTTTGAGATTCATATAGTGTTTGTCCTTTAATTTTATCTCTCTTTATATACCTTATGGCTTGTACCAAATATAAATTTCTAATACCCTAAAAGTCAGTCACAGAGGTATTTTATAAAGAGACACACAAGTTTTTTTTATTCTTAAATTTTCTTTTTTTCTCGGGCGTAGGTGGGTTGACTCATCCAATTACAAGATGTGTAACAAGTTCTGGTGGTGGTAGAAAACAAAACCGTGTTAAAAGGTAATCCAAAGAGCAGTTGGTTTTCCCATGCCAAAGATATATTTTACCTGTTGGTACCTTTTAATCGTCAATCAGTAACACAACAACTAATCCCCTGAGGACCTATCGTCAAGCTGTTACGAGATTATTCCATTGCCAGATGGAGCGATCACGTGACACAATCTTGAAACTTTTTATATTAGCTATTCTTGAACGGAAACGGAATTATATTTTTACTTTCTAGCTTAGAGAGAAAGTAGTGTGATCGTCAACAAAAATTGAATTCGAGATTTTGATGGATATTGACGTTTCATGAAACCCTGAACACGAAAATGTTGTTTTTGCAATGTCGTCTGTCTGTCTGGTATTGAACCCGGGACCCCTAATTTTGAAACGTGTGGGTAGCGAGTCGCTAGCGTATTTCTTTCATCTCGCACACAATCTCGCAAACTCCTAATTCTGAAACGTCTGCGCTGCGAAAACTGACGTCACACGATCGAATAGCGAGCGGATTCTACTCGCCGGCCTTACACCGTGCGATACAAAGCTTGTCTGTCGAGTAGAGGGCACCATACAAACTGCTAGACAACAAACTGCTCGACAAGCTATAAAAAAATGTTTGGAAGGCTGGGTGGGTCAAGTGGCCGACACGACTTGGACCAACTGCTAGACACGCTCAAGTATAGGAGTACAAAGTGATAGACAACCAAGCGATCGACACGAGAGAACAAATCTGTAAAAAGACCAACTGCTAGACACCCAGAAACGACATGGACCAAGTGATCGACACGAGCTGGACCATGTGATAGACAAGC
>CABEEJ010000784.1:150517-163218 GCA_901482245.1 Timema douglasi
AAATGGTTTTCCACTCTCCCTCCACGCAAATGCGGGTTCACTTCCTCTAATTCAACCTTCCGAATTCCTTATCAATTAGAGTCATTAGTACTTAAAGCGTATAACCCGAACGGGTAGTAAGACGTGGTGCTAAATATTTTTTATTTATTATTATTATTATTATTGGTAAAAATCATACTTAAAGAACTAACAAGATGAAATAAAGTATTGTATAAAATAGCAACGGATCTTCACTCTCCCACCATGAAAATAAGGGTAGCCGGCCTACACCTAGCAAACAGTGTTATTTAGGAGGTCAAACAATATTTACACCTAGCATAGTGTTATTTAGAATTTGAATTAACTTTTCTGTCACTAGGTTTCTATAAAAATCTATATTATTTCGTTTCATATGTCTTACGAGCTATAATTATCTTACTATCTTACTAATATTATAAATGCGAAAGTTTGTGTGTTTGGATGTTTGTTACTCAATCACGCCAAATCTGCTGAACGGATTCAAATGGAACTTTTTACGTTGGTAGAGTAGGTCCTGGAATAACATATAGAACTATTCCCAAACTTTGATTTTAAATAATAATAATAAATATATGATTATAGGATGATTTAAATGATGTTATTTAAGAATTTGTGATTTAATATTTTGTAATTAAAGTAAATATTAATTAGTGTGACGTAGTTTCATACTAATAAATAATAAATATTATGTTATTTTAGCTATGGAGTTCGAAAAAAATGTTATTTCATTTATTTATTTATCTTATTAATTATGAAAGTAAACATTAAAAAAAACATAACTGATCACTTAAATAATATATATTTCTTTTATTACGAAATATTTAAAGGTGAAATTTAAAATTAGCCAAATTATTTACAGTTAGAATTGAGAAAAACGTATAGTTATTTGAAAAAAATTAAGTTTTATTTTTGACCAAAACAGTTTAGTTAAAAATTAAAAGATGTTATCAATTATTGTGGGCGAAGCCGCGAAGGGTAAAAGCTAGTAATTTATATAAATAAGCGAGAAAGTCTGTGCCGTGCAGCGTACTATTTATTTTTCATTCAAATATATCTCACTGGGGATCAACCTCTTTGGATTGCCAATCTTGCAACAGATAGTTCGAAATTATTTGCTAGATGAATGTAAAAATGGCGGAAGCTTAAATTTAATTAACTGATGATCAAACAAATTAAAGAAGCTTTCGAGCAAAGTGTAAATAATTTTTTCTAGTTGTTCAGTATGAATAAACAATGAGCCTTAATGCAATTGAATGATTTTAAGAGATTATGAGAGAACCGACTAGTAGGTCTACATCTGCTGATTAGTTTATTTTTATTCACACACTAAACTGTTTAGGTCTACTCATACAAACGTAACAGAAATGAAACGAAATAAATTATTTCATGCTTCTGATGTTTAAAATGGTTGACATGTGTGTTGTAAAGTACAGCACAACTCATAGTATGCCACACCAGGGGCACTGGTGCTCAACCTTAGGTACGCGCATCCCCAGGGATACGCGAAGGCATATCGAAGGTACATAAAATGTATATATATTAATTAATAACATAATAAATACACATTATATATATTATTTCAATATATATAATATATAAAATTTCATGATAAAAACTGAATAATCAGAACCAGATTTAGTTTTAGCCGCAAGAGACCATACGATCTAGAAGCTCCATTTTTTGTCTCTCTCTCTGCTATATGTAATTTTACAGAATATGTATAACTTGCATTATGCACCAACAACTTTTGGGGTAAAAAGTTGAACAGCAATTATATTTTCGAGTATTCAACTGGTGTAGACCACTAGGGAATGGATATGTAAATCACTTAATTCGTATAGCTTCTGTTAAGATATATTAGCATACATTTCTAACTTCTTCAAATCCAATTTAGTAAAAAAACAAACAACAAAATATTTGAACTATAATTGTTAGATTATTTATAAGCTCTCATTTATATTACACATACACCTGTCCAATTGCAACATATTACAAATTCCAGACCCTAAATGCCATCTCGTATGCATACAAACTTATGAATTAAAGAACTCCTTCAAATCCTTGATCAAACAAAGATAGCTCGCGAACACAAATCCACGGCAGGTAGAGGGTGAAAAAAAAAGCGACGAAGGAGGCTAGGAAAATAAAATATTATCTTTCTTTCCACCCAACAAGTGGGCCAAGGAAATAAGGTGAAATGAAGAGATAACGAGGGGCGTAGAGGAAGGAAGACCAGGTGATAAAAAATAGAGAAAGAAAGGCAGAGAAAGAGATTTTGAGCTTGTTAGTTGGACCAAACAGGGCGGCTTGAGGGTGTGGTCATTATATTCCCCAGACCAAGGGCTGAGTTATGTTACTCACTGACGATTCAAGGGTGGATAAAGTTGCATCTTTCACGCCACTTGTAACAGTTCAAACATAGACCAGGGGCTGAGTTATGTTACTTTACGGACTGACCATTCAAGGGTGGATAAAGTTGCATCTTTCACGCCACTTGTAACAGTTCAAACATAGACCAGGGGCTGAGTTATGTTACTTTACGGACTGACCATTCAAGGGTGGATAAAGTTGCATCTTCCACGACATTACCAACAGTTCAACCACAGACCAGAGATATTAATACATTATCTCACAACGGTGAATCTCGCCATGTTTTACTTGAACACGTGATTTCATTCCATAAAGTAGCTATCCTCGCGTTTAAAATATCGTAATTGTGTTAGTGGTCTTCTTTCATTTACTCGTGCTCTGTACCAGTTGGTATTCAACATTATTTGTTCGTGTATCCCCAGAAATCTTTAATTTTGTGCCCCCAAAGTTGTTGGAACATAATGCAAACTATACATATCCTGTAATATAGTTTAGTAATAAATAAAATAAATTAAACACAAAATAAATACATATTTTATAATCTAGCACTAAAATAAATTAAATAAATTACATACAAAATAATGTATTAAATTATAAGTTTTAAATAATAAATGTGTGTGTTTGTATGTGTTTTGTTTAGCTTTTACGTATCCCCGAAGATGTCTTCACGTATCCCCGGGGGTACATCATGTTAAATACTACCGCTTTAGACCATGACACCTCCTATAAAGGTGACATCTTTGTCTCGTGGGAAGTGACATGTAGGCCTCTCTCTCTCTCTCTGTATATATACATGTCACTTTATACATATATTATATATATATATATATATATATATACATGTCACTTTATATATATATGTAAAATGGCGATATTTTCGTTAACACCTTGGACATATAATATATAAGATTTGAGATCATGATTCGTATTACTACCCGCTTCAATTGTTGAACGGTCTAAGGCACCACTCTGGTGGTATAGTATGATATTGTTAGGAAGAACAGTAGAAGTTAGTTACTAAAGTTACCAAAACAATTTTAATATGTTCATTAATCAAGTCATATAATTTGAATTTGTCACTTTTTATAGATATTATCAAAACCTATAAAATTACACAAATAATATAGTAAAATGTTACCAATGTTGGCCGCATATAAATATTTTTTGAATTTTCTCTACCGCTATTACAACCAAAATAGGGTATAGACGGGCCTACTAATGATGGGGAGAATGGCGTTCAAATCCCGGTTGGCTCTACTTAGAGTGATTTTTCCTAAATTATTTCGCACTCTCTTTCCATGAAAATGCGGATAGATAACCTCTAAAATGCTTCCTTCCATATCCCTAACTATTTGAATAACTATCATATATGCATACAACCTGAACATATAGTAAGACGTGGTGATTTAAAAATATATATTCGTGTTAAATATACTGTACAATTATGAGTTTTTGGGAGGGGGGAAGGAACTTAAAAACTAGCTTATACAGGCCTTTGTTTTAATTTATAATATGTAATGTCACTATTTAAATAATGTAGTAATTAGAATACCTATGTATTGTTTAAAGAGAGAGAGACAGTCGCCATTTCTATTTTATACTAAGCACGGTAAACAATTCAAACACTTCTTAATTTAGAACATAACCAATTTATTTTATCTTTCTAAATCTATTTGTACACTATTTCTAAAGATAAATTCCCCTTGTAAAACGTAAAATAAGTTGAAGGTAATAGGCAATAAATGTTAATGAGTTATCGTGTTTTGTCATAATACCCCTTCTTCCCCCTTTTACTTTTCTATAAAGAGAGAACTGCACCCTTGACCGCCTACAAAACTATTTTCTAAGCTCATTCATCCATAAAAACAACTATAGCTGTAAAAAAAAAGTTTCATCTGGTCCCGCCTTCATTCTAGTTGGCATCACTGACGAGGTGGCACGTGTAGTGCTAACTTTGCAACCCTACGGGGGTCTCCCGCCATCAAGTCATGTGATTTATGTTGACAGTTCTGTCGGACCATCATAAAAGACGTCAACTTCGAAATTGAACGGTTATGAATTTATTGTAAGTTCAATAATGGTTTATGAATCGAACGTTTGGCTTAGGTTTGATTTGTAGTGTTTCAAAATGTTGTTCATATGAAGCTCTAAAATACACAAAATTCTTCATCCAATTTTTGAAAAATAAAAAGAAAGAAAATATATTTTAGGAAATGGAGTTAATGCTTTTTAACTTGGAAATCCTATCCGCACCGGAAAGAAGCAAGGGGATACAATTTGTGTCCTGCAGCGTTTAGTTTTTTGTTTCAACATTCCATATATATATATATAAGCACACCCCCTTCTCCACACCTATATATAAAAAACACATTTTCCCTCCTTTTCTTGGTTTGTTTTAAGTTCGCCCCACCTAAAACTCATAATGGTCCTACAAAATGTGTTTCTTTTCTCACGTTAGGTCAGAGTCGTAACTTTCTTACTGATTTGTCCTGAGAGAAAATAAAAGACCAAAAATGTGCTTGGTGATTATTGGTGATTTGAGAGGACCTAAAATATATTTCGATTCTTTCTTTCATGACTGTTTAAGGGTCTTGGCCTGAGTGAGGGATAGAAAAGAGGAGGGGATAAAGGAAGACGCAGAAGTAGAGAGGGAATTGGGTGATTATGTGCGTGCTAAGACATTCACTTCTTTATCTTTTGTTCTAAACGTCAATAGTTGTCCGCCCTAGAGAGGTTTTTAACCTGTAAACTCACTTAAGAAGAAAGATAAAACACAACAAATTTACTAGGGGACTGCTCCTTAGGAGGAAACACGCTGCTATCAGACAGGAGGGCTTTGGGGATAAGTTTTTATAAAACTAATTTTGTGTATAGTTAGAAAAGTGTTAACGATGGTGGTCGCTGGAATCTCACTCTTTCAAGTGTCATCCTTTGTCAAAACTTAATTAGTAACGCTTACATAGAATTCAAAATACAAACCTTTAGAAAACAAACCAGCGGAATTATTTATTTTCCCTACCTCTCATATTCTCTTTACATTCCTTTTTTGTTCGTTGCTGCAGACTTTGAGCTAACAAATGTGACTGACTAATACGATATATTGGGGGCTTACCACATATTAATACCCATACGAGCTAAACGTGTAGGGTATAGACGAAGAAGGTATAGTTTTAGGGCATATGTACTGACATTTGCTTGGAAGGAGATTTGAAATCCATATGGTAAATTCTTCTCAGTATATCCATCCGAGATCTTAACCCCAATCTAATCGTCACCAGCAAACCTGGATTAATCTTTATTGACACGAGGCTTACAAACTAGCTTAACCAAGAACAGTACTGCCAATGTTATACATCTAGCTTTAGTACCTGGCTATTTACTAAATAGATATCAAGATATATGTTTCTGTATAATAATTTATGGTATATATATTTTAGCTTTAGCCCTAATATATAGACTTGTGGTCGACATATCCAAGCACTTGGCCACTTTCCCAGATCTCTCTTGAATTTATTTAGTGTATAGATAGTTCACTCTTACATTCACGTGTATCTCCTGACGACCTTGGAATGCAATGTGTCGCACTCAGCAGCTGTGCACATTGCTGTGTGACCAAAGTCACGGCACTGTTTGAGTGTCACTCAAATTCCGCGTGTTTTTATTTTATGATGATGTGTTATAGCAATATGTATTGAAAAAATAAATAAAATATTGCTCCAGTATAAATATAAAATTTAATTTTCTTCACATGCTGATATCAACAGTTCTTTAATCTGTCAAGGGTGTCCTGGAATATAATGACAACTTTTTCTCTCCTTTAAAAAGTTTTTCATCAACTGGCACTATGCCCACGACAGACATTCAACAAACAAGTGTTGATATAACACTGTGGAGAAAATCAAACTCAATGTTTATACTGAAGTAATAATTTATTTTGTCAAAAAAAAAAGTTTTGCCATAAAACTGCAAAGACACTAATCTTTTCTCACGTCCACTACACTCCCGCCTTCAGTTAAACCGAGCAGGTTTTATAACAATATTATTATTATTATTATTATTATTATTATTACCGCGTCTTATTACCCATTCGGGCTATACGCACTTACACTAATGTGTAATGGTAGGGTGATTGTGAAATTAAATGGAGGACCTACAATTTAACGTGGGATCCGAACCACGGTGGTGGCCTGGCGTTACACATATTCACAAGTTGTGATTAATATACGTCTTGTCAGAGGTGAAGGAAGGGTTTGGTAATCAGATAAATCCATGCAGGGACCGAGGATTGAACCCCGGACCCCCAGCACAGAAGTCTGACACCTTACTCCTAGACCGCCAGGTCACCTTGATAAAAATGGAAGAATCATTATACAAATTAGTACACAGTGTTCTTATTAAAACACGTGATTTATTTGAAATGCCAAGCAATATATATTAAAGTTTATAGAATGTATTCTTGGCTAAGTAAGTGAGTAGGTAAAGTTTAATTTGTAAGTTTTAACGTTGAACTGGTAAAGAATTTAATTCTGTCCTTTCACAGAATTTCCCCTAGGAAATTTAGTAATACTTAGTGAACTGTGTTTATGGCTTTATTAAAATTACAAAATGGTGTCAAAGGTTTCAAAAATATTTGTTTTTATCATAAACTAAAAATTAGAACTTTAAAGAGATAAAAAAGAAAATTACAAGTGTTTGAAATCACAAAAGAAAACGGTGGTGCAGCTAAAACTTACTTCCAATTAATCACTTAGCTTCCCGTAGCTAGTAAACCAGACAAGATGAGGCAGAACCCTGTGTCCGCGACCAACACTGACACTTATGGTTAGTGTTTTTTCCTTAACATCGCGTCTTACTGCCCGTCTGGGTTAAACGTATATGTATTAATTACGCTAGTAGGAAGATTGACTTTAGAGGAAGCGTACACACATTCACGTTGAGAGAGAGAGAGTGGAAAACCACCTTCAGTACACCCGACCGCGATCGAACCACGATATCCCCGTTATGGACAATTTAGTATATTGCGAGACCTTGAGGCCATCGAGGTGGTTTAATATTATTTAATAAATGAAGTACTTTTTTTTCATATTACGTTTGGACATTTTTAATTGAGCAAATATGCAATTGAATGTTCCAAATTAAAAAATATATATATATATAATTTTTGAAATGAGGTAACTGGTCTTATTTCAAAATACGAGCTGTTAAATTAAGCTGTTTAAGTTTTGACAACTCATGAAGTCTACCTCTCGACCTCTGATCGCCTTTTTTTTTTTAAATACATGAATTGTGATAAAGAGCTTCACGCATGTGTGTGCATACACGAGTTGATTTATCGAGGCTATTGTGTGACTCCACGGCTGGCTTTAAGCGCCCGGGCGTCCGTTTACTGCACATTAAATGCAGGCGTGCTACGTAACAAATATATCGCGCTTTCAATGTTGTGTAAACACTGCATGCTCAACCTTCTAATTCAAGTCTATACACAGCTAATCCACGATAGGAGTGTAGGTAAGTGACAGCTAACTGAAGGTTATTTATTGCGAACATTGGCTGGAGGTATTTTTAGAATCGTTTAGTAACACTTTTTATTGATAGTATAGTATTAGTTGGCAAATGAAAACTAATTTAGAATATGTTGACATTAGTCACTTTCAGCTAATGTTTGCAATGAAGAACCTTTTACTAGTTGTCACCTACATTCCTACCTTAGATGAGTTATTTGTATATACCTGTGTCGTAGTTTAAATTAGTGGTCACCATTATTTTTACAATTATCATTGTTGTAACAGATATTAGTGTCACATATGCGTTACTATTTCACTTAAAAATCTTACTAATCAAATAATTTTATCATGAAACTAATTACTATTTTTTATATAATTTAAAAATATGTCTTATTTTTGCGTGTTTTTATTATACAACATAAAACCTAGACCAGTTTAAAATAGGATCTTGTTTAGTTTTGTAACATATATCAACACCATTTATTGTAAGTAGCTTAAGGACGATAACCCGTTCTGGTGGGCATATGCATAAAGGTGTTAAACTCGTTTAGTCTTATTTGCATGTGACGCTATATTCAGCGTTTGAATGCATTTCGAGTGTGATAAAGGGGTGTTTCATAATTGTTTACATTCTGCTTTCAAATAAGTGCTGATAAATTCCCTCTTAAATTCTTCCTAACCTACTAAATTAAATATACGGATATCGCGGGCGAATAGTAGGACCCGGAGCAAAAAGAAAAAAAAGTAACAATTCAACACTTAGTTAAATAAATTTTATTCTAATTAGCTATAAAAATTATTTTCATTGTGAAAATTAATCTGAATCTTTAAGGGGGTCACCTACAAGAGCTCTGAGACGAGTTGCAGGCGTCCAAAAATCCGTCGATAGTAAAAGTTATTGGTTATTTCAAAATATGGCTCACGCCAAAACGAAATAGAGACGTACCAACATGTCCCTATAGGATTAAAAAATTAACATTTCAAGATAATTAGGCCTAATATTTTTTTTAAAACACGAACATTTGAGAATAGCTCAGGTTTAAGGATATTTCATGTGAAATACAACAATTATTACCTCAAAGTAAATGTTATGAAACATAGTTCTAAACTTCCTGAAACAGATAAAGTAATTTTTTACAAGATATTTAAAAAATAATAGTGTATTATTTAAGGAGTTTTGAAGCTTCAGAACTGCAATTTCCATAAGAAATACTGCAGTACGAGGATATTTTCCTTAAAAGTAGGTGGCGTCCTTTACTTATCATCTCAGCACTTGTCTTGAGATGAGATGATACATATATACATGTTTTATCAAACCACACCCATTTCATCCGCTGAGGAATAAAAACCCTGTACAAGAATTGAGCGTGTTTGCCCCCTCCCCCCCTTGTAGTAAATAATACGCCGTGAGGTAATTAGCAAGTGCCGCATCCGAAGGCGAGGTTAGAGGCCGGTGTCGTGTGTGAGGCCGGCTACAAGACCATCACTTCATCGTGTGTATTGGTGGAGAGGAGTGGGGTGTAAATCGATGTTGGATCGCCGGCTAGGTGCGGCAACAAGGGACATGGGTGAAGACGCGGTAGTAAATACGCCTTGCAGATGCAGGTAATAATCCTGTCCTCATTACGAACATCGCCAACTTGCGACAGCTGCAAGTGTTGGTTCGCGTGGGATACAGTATGTTGTGGTATTTTTGTCGTTGTCATTCGATTTTGGAAAACCATTGTTGGGTGTGATTCTTGCCATAATTTAAAAAACGTATTATCGATGAAAGTGTAAATAGCTATCTCACAGTGTTGAATTATTAATAACTTGGGGAATGGTTGTTGTGTCTGTTCTAGAACCAATTCAGTTTGTATGTTTTATGCTTGTATAATCAGTCAGTTCAGAAAGTACACTCACTTTAAATACCTCAAATTGAAAAAAAAATCAGATATAATAATTATCTTATATTTTTATTATTTCTAAACGATATTTGCTAATGGCAATTCAACTCAATTCGTAGATAGATATATGGTAGAATCCTGTCCTATCTACTCTAAATTCACTTTATTTTAAGGCATTAACTACATTAATCATATTATTTTCAATTTCTTAGCAAAAAAAGGTTTCTTAGTATATAGATAAATATACATTACTTTTTGCTATGGATTCAAGGATCAGGACAGATATATTAAACATTTTAAAACATATTTTTCAAAAATAAATAAATCCGGTTTAATGACCCCCTCTCCCCACCATTCCTCCCAAGACTAAACGGCTTACAAGCATTCTTTCTATTGAGAAGTACTTGGTATCGAATGTGCTCTCTCTCCCCCCCAAACCACCCACCGGTTCGAATTCTTGAATAAGCCACGGCTGTCTGGTTCCATTAAACAACCATTTACATTGGGATATTCTCTCCTTGCCGCCCCAGTCCAGGCCCCGCTATTGATGGCGTTGGTCATTACAAGCCATTACTCTGGCTGTTTGAATAGAGTCGGTGTATTAATTACGAACCATTACACCCGGACAAGGTGTCGCCGATACACGAGGGACATTTAGCAGGGGGTAAGGATGCGTGACGGTTCCGCTGTTCAGACACCTCGACACTGCACAATCAATAGGGGGACGGTTATTATTAGATATTTTAAAAATATGTAAATTGATAGGTATCGCAAAGGTTCCGCTTGGCGAAATATCAGCTCAGTGAAATATCCGCTCACAACTTCCATTTGATCTATGGTATTGGTTAGGTTAGGTTAAGTTAGGTTAGGTTAGGTGGGCCGATTGAGCCCAAATTTCACAATATTCCATTTGAACGGAAATTTCACTGATTCCACTTTTCATCCATTCAATTAATGTACGAGATCGTTTGTCCAGGAAGGGGTACTGGAGGGCGTCGCTTGTTTGAAGTGATATACCCTCTTACCACGGGCGTCGTTAGCGGGATGTCCCCCTCAACAATCTTATCTAATAGGATTACTTTAGTACCGTAAATTAAACCATGAATTGTTTTATTCAGAAAATGTAAAGTCAACGTTTCAATACATGCATAAGTGACTAAGGTGCCGTAATTTTTTATAGTACTTATTTATTTTGTTATTTTATTATTACAAATTCTTATTTTTTATTTAAATGGAAAATTGGTTCATTCCACCCTCCTTAATAATTAAGAGTTAAAGACACCTATGCTTCTCATTACGGTATTTCTGAAGCCTCAAAACCATTAAAATAATCCTCAATTATTATATTTAAAACGTGAAGCAATCGCTTTTGACAGGGATTTCTAGAGTTCTACTATACCGATTTTAATAAAACTGAGGATGTGCCCAAAAATTTAAAATTAAAAAAAAAAAAACATAGGGGAAGCTGCAATTTAAGAAGACTACCCTTTCTCTTAACATCTATTTCTCAATTTTTACATGAATGATTTTACTTACTTTTTACTTTGAGGATTATCAAAGCTTACAAATTCTCAATAGTGAATGTCGTAAAATAGTTGTTACCTCTAAAAAAAATTGTATTTAGCTTTTGCATAGTCTTTGAGTTTTATATTGCGATCCTGTTAAGAAATGTCTTTACTTGTTTAAGGAAGGCTAGATATATGCTTACACATATAAGTATATACTTATATCTTATAACGGCGACATTTCACCTGCTACTTTGACCTTGTAATGATATTTTTTAAATTATAAAACTAAAAATTAAAGGGTTTTATTTCCATAGACATTTTGAGAATTGTCTCCTCCATTATGGTAAGTATATTTATATCTATATTTAGCACCGCGTCTTACTACCCGTTCGGGTTATACGCTATAAGTACTAATTACTTTAATGGATTAGGAATTGGGAAGGTTGAATTAGAGGAAGTGAACCCGCATTTGCGTGGAGGGAGAGTGGAAAACCTTTTAAGAAAAACCACCCCCAGTTCACCCGACCGAGATTCGAACCTCGATCTCCCCGTCCTCAGCAGTAGAGCTCAACACGACAAACGCGTTAGCCAACTACGCCACCGAGGCGAGTATTATGATAAGGATAATGTTTTGAAAAAATCTTTCTTCTTAAATAACGGGGGTTTTCTGGGCGTCTACAACGTGTTGCAGTGCTTCTTAGTGTATACTTTCAAACATAGCGTTTAAATATTTTTTAAGTATAGATTAATGATTTAATATAACTTTTCCGAAAGAAGAGATGTCCAAAATTTCAAAATATTCATTATCTGGTTAACAACTTTGCCTATGCATATAAACACGCCTTAAAATTTCTTGATAATCTTGTATGATATATTTAAAAATGTTGTTCTTATCCAGGAAAGATTTTAAAATTCAAACTTTGCTTACCTCAGAAAACGCTTTAAGCTAACTTCTTTGTAAAGGATGATTAAAACAACTTTTGAAAACTACAATAATATTAAATTACCTTATAAAGACAATTAATAAAGTACTTTCAAATGAATCGTTGTTAAATTTATTGTTTTAACTTTATTAAAGTTTATTTATGTCCAGTTTAAACTTTATTCACTCCAGTGGAAGCTATCTGTTTTATGTGCCCTAGTCGTCACTGTCGTGTGTACATGTGTGGTTGTTTAAAGAGATTAGAGGGGAGTCTACACGGTGACATTACTACCAAATTACATTACTTATTGGATCTGAATTTTATTCAACTGTTAATTAAGACTGTCCAGATATATAAACGTATGCGTGCTTGCAGAGATTTAATTAATAGTGTAAAATATTCCTTTTCTTTACACACACACACACACACACACACACACATATATATATATATATATATATATATATATATATATATATATATATATATATA
>CABEEJ010000784.1:163254-186014 GCA_901482245.1 Timema douglasi
ATATATATATATATATATATATATATATATATATATATATATATATATATAAGCTCACAAAGGTATGTCTGTATCTGATGGAGCCATGTAATTTATATATTTTACTGTCCCATTATCTCTATCTTTAAACTGTCCGTAGCTTCGTTGAAACACTCACTAAAAATACTCGGCTTATATTTTTAAGAGTAGTAAACCATTCAAAAGTAGTGCACTAACTTTTTCAAACCTGCCAGTTCAATGCTTTTATGAGCCATTAAAATGGTATACAGGATCAAGGATTGAAGATATTTTGATTTACCTGGATAAAACGACTATCGAAGAAACCATGTACGATCTCTAGAGGAAATGGCGTTTCCAGAAAAGATAAAGGTCAAATTTTGATCGTAATATAGTAAAAAAAAATTGAAGACTTGGGTCTAATGATTATTTTATTTACATGTTTTAGTTGGCTTTTAATGAACTGGTTGGCTATACTCGAAAAATTGTTCTGGACAATATCAGAGGGATCATTCAAAATGCATTTAAATTTACGTTATATATATTCCATACATTTAAACGAAAATTTATACGCGTTACTATAGAATACCGTTATTTACATAAATAGCTGAGTTCTAGTATAAAATCACTTGAGCTGTTTTTTTGTGTGTTGCCCTGCGTAAATGCGGAATATTTATGGATTCAAATTTATAGACCATTTGTTTATGTCAGATATGTAATATATATTTATTATTAATCCATCCAGATTATCAGGGCTTACGTTCTCCCGGTGGAATATTTTGAGCCTAGTTTGTGCCTTAAGCACAAGCTAAGGATAATTTCAGGGCAGGTAAAACAATGGTTGTTTTATAGCCTTTTAAAAAACAACTATAGGAGGCTTCTTTCAAAGATTCTAACCTGCTCTGTATTGTGTATTTTAGATTAATATTTTCAGCCAAGTGAACGATAGAGAAAAGAGAAATAGACTAGTTTAAAGAGTTTAAAGAGAAACGGTGTCGAACTACATTACAATTGGTAGATCCTGCTGCTTTAAAGACAACGGGGTTACAGATATCATCCCCACGATTCCAGTCGGGAAGACCCGGGCGTTCTTAGTAGTCAGACGGTACAGAGTGTTTTCCAACCCTAATTTAACTTGGTTTCTAAAATTTAACCCGAGTCCTAATTCCTACTGTTTGAATTTCCCCAATTTATTTTATTTTTCCTTTTATTATTTAACTAATCTGGTATTAGCTCTTAATAACTAAAGACTAATTTCTAATTTGTTTTGTATCCCCCCAGTCAGTCCACCCCGGGTATTTTTAGTTTCCCCAGTACTCTCCACCCCTGGCACTCTCAGTGCTCACCGTTTCCAGTGAGCATCGGGCACCCTCCTGTTGTGGCAAACGTTCCCCTATCCACACATGTGAAACGCATTCCACATGTAATGTGTGGATTTACAATTTACTAATCAGTAGGAAACCTGGAACCTGAACATAATATATAGCAGCACTAGTTAAGTGCCACGAAAATGCCTAGAATATTTAAATATGCATATTGAACTGGTGGTGTCACAGATATATGAACCAGTAGTGCCATATGCCCACTTATGGCATACATTTTTAGAAAATGGCTATTATTTTTACATCTTTGAAACAGCAAGTCATTAATGTATATTTATTATTTTGTTTATCCATGGCCTCCTCAAACGTCATTGATTTAACTCGACTTAATTTATTTCATGTTATTTTTTAAGGTAACTTATGAATTAATAAGGCTTTAAGTCAAGGTTTTTTTAGTTAAATTCAAATCAATCGTATCTAATAATATTTGGCACCATATGAAGACCATGAAACTTTTATCCCACTGGAATTCGAGCAAAAAAAAACACTCTTAGAAGGAATTGGAAAATCTTGGAAGTAACCTGTATCAATATCAACTATCTTTCTCACAACCGAGGCCAAGTTTGATTAATAAAAATTGATAATTGTTTGGAGAGAACTTAGAGGCTAAGTAAGGGGTGGATTAGGATTGACTTGGGTAGAACCTTTTAACGCAATTAAAAAAAATTAAATTAGTATACAGTGACCAAAAGGTTAGAATAAAATAGTCTATATCTTACACAAGATTAAACTGACACACTCTTTCAAAATTACAGCAGCAGACCACGTGGTTTGGCGTATGAATATTTGCAAGTCGATGTGGTAACTTTTGTAACTGAAAAATAAGTTATTTTTATGGTGATCTATCTATAGTCATCAAGGCGTTGATGATCCTGTGAGAGGTGACGTGTGTGTTGTGTGTTTATGTACAGGATATACCCTCAAGTCTAGACGGCACATCTTTTTTAACGTCCTCAAAGAGACGTGCAATGTCTCAACCGACAAACTGCGTGCGCATACATGAAAAAATAGATAGAAACGCTACACGTGTTTATAAACACATAAAAAAAAACACAAAATAAGATTTGATCATAGTAATGTTGAAGTCGAGTAATTAAATGAGTGATGTTTCGTAATTAACAACGTCTGAACTAGTGTTGTAATTAATAACTCAGGTCGAATCGAACCGCTAGCAGTTCTTGAATTAATATTTATATTAATAAGGGATTAATGTATTTTTATTATTAAAACTGGTGATTCGTTTTCTTTATGTTTTAGTTAGGCTTTTGTCTGATAGCTTAGCACAGTTGGTATAGCAACTACCTAGTGAAATAATAATAATATTGCGCGTCTGGGCTACATCAGTCGTAGTCCAGTAGGTGAAAGATTAGCCAGTACTAATGTACCGTTGCCCAAGGGACGCCCAAATGTACTAATCGTACATCCTTTCCGTGGAGGCTCTTTTCATGTCCCAATGAGATGAGATGATGGGGATAGTAAGTATGAGGGTGTGGAAACTCTCGAACCTAACTTAAGCTTAATCAACCAAACTCTCGTGACCGTTGGGGTAATTCCGATTTCGGGAAAATATGCAAGATACCAGCCGGGAATCTAACCCAGGACATCTAGGCTCGTAGCAAGTTACACTGATAACTATACCATGGGGACATTAATATATTGAATTGAGAGTGCTGGAATTGAATTTTGACAGGTCGTAACATTTACTTTTGGTGAAAAAAGGTATTACCCCTTTCATATTGTTGAATTGATAACTTGGGGAGTAAATGCTGTGATTGTTTTATAGTTTAATTTGTTTATTGAAGTCGTGTGCTGATGTAACAAGTTGATTCAGAAAGTACACTTTAAATATACTTAGTAAAATTACCTTAAATGCTATTGGATATTTCAAATAGAGCATATATTTTCTTATAGATGACAAAAACAATCAACAAAAATTGAAGGCAGTCTTAGTGACAAATAGTTAGAAATCATAAATTTCAATATAAAATAACTACAGTGTTTTTAAAATAAAAAATATTTGGATATGAGTGAACGTAAAAGTGAGACGATTCAAGTGTAGCGCTTAAATTTCGATACACATTAAAATTAACCTCCACCAAAGGTGTATCGAAGTTAAACAGCTCTTTTGGAATAAGTCGTAATCATTAATTCTAATGTGACGGCACTGCTAGCCTGGTTCTCAATATTTAGAATTTTATTTTATCTGATGAATAAATAATTACTCCTCTATTGAACTAATTTAAAATTAAATCTTAAAAGCCATTTTTGTAAAATCTCATATTTTCTAAAATTTGTCAAAGTAAAATGCCCTTAAATAAATTTATTTTAGAAAAATCACATATTATTACTTATCATGTAAAATAGTCCCCAGATACCAATTTTGAACAAGATCGTTGAAGATATTTTCAATTTTTTTTAAATATTTCAAAAGTCAGCTATCAATAATCAACTCTTAATTAATTTAGCTCAACCATAATGAACTGTGTCCATTGTGATTGTGGTGTTTCAGGCAGGCACCATGTCAGCGTCGCGACGGCTCATCCTTGGCCCAGCACCCTAGCAAGAGGGAGGCGAGAGACACCCCCCAAGACACACCATGTCAGAACCAGGGGGGGACGGCTACCCAGGGCCCGCGACCCACACAGACTACTTGGTTCAGCTGCTGTGACAGTTACAGCATCCTACAGCCGGACACAGCCACATGGAGCCCCACTTTGGTAAGTAACATGTCAAAAACGGAATAGTGGTTAACACCCTTGACTCTCAATAAACCGGTTGTACACGCTCATTTATTTTTCCATGCTTGGTCAATAATTTTTTTTATTTCAAAATCGTAATTTACTTTTCGTGATTTTTTTTCTCCAAATGTAAGTGGTACACTCCATTCTCCATTTATCTTGATAGGTAGTAGTCTTAAATTGACAGATTACATTATTACACTATGCTATAAGCTAAACCATAGTGTAGTAATGCAAGGTAAGCCTGCTACCTTACGGGGTAGAACAAAGGGTGCATAATGGCAGATGGCAAGCAACGACTGTGAAAAGTAAGAAATAGAAAAATTATATTTTATTTTATATGAATTTCAGGTGACCTGGCGGTGTAGGGGTAAGGTGTCAGACTTCTATGCTGGCTGCCGGGGTTCAAACCTCGGTCCCGGCAAAGATTTATCTGATTACCAAACCCTTCCTTCACCTCTGACAAGACATCTTGTAAATGTGGGGAATGCCAGGCCTCCACCGTGGTTCGGATTCCACGTTAAACTGTAGGTCCTCCATTTCATCGCATAATCACCCTACCATTTCACATTAGCGTAAGTGCGTATAACCCGAACGGGTAGTAAGACGCGGTGCTAATAATAATAATAATAATATATGTATTTCAAATGTGACTACATGGAGGAAAATAGAAATAAAGAGTGTAAGATGGATAAAGGGAGAAGCGGCTGCTCAACATTAGCACAGGATGACAAAACCTGCTCCACCGTAACTGGGAGTGAGGTTTTCAAGAAGGTAAAATTAAAGAAAACGTATCAACATTTGCGTGGAGTTTAGGGGAAAACTGCCCTTAGTACACCCGGCTGGAATTCAACTTGTTAATTTTCAAACAAAAATACATTTAAAAAAATGACTCGATATATTTCCATTTATAGTTGGCCTGCCTTTACCTTAACTTTTACTTCCCTACTGCATGGTTTATGTATGTTTATTGATGATATAGTTATATAATTTACTAAGATATTTAATAATAGTAAAATTAACTCAGAGCAATAATAAAGCTTATCAATATTTCCTTTTCCATTGAAACACAGCTTATATAAGCATCCAATGTATACTCCATTCACGGTAGGAATTACTCTCTGAAAGGTCTTTTATCCTACCAATACCCTACTATATAATATATTTCTGATAGGGAAAAAGGCCTTTCAGAAAAAGATTCCTACGGTGAACAGACTTTACAAACATTTTCAGGGGTTCGTTCTCCTAGACACACCCCTTCTCTTTTAGGACTTGGTCACTAAAATGTTTCATTCCAAAACTTCTTAGGCAGTCCCTTCCATTTCCATCGCATTTTCTACTGCCACCGTCCCAATTCTACTCGACATCTTTATCTCTTTTTGCCTCCACATTTGCATACCAGTGTAATTAAATGGTTCGTGCCACCTCCTGAGTGGCCTAATCTCCCAATCAGTGAGGCCGGACAGATTGGACCATTTGAGGGTGTAGTAGAAACACGTCTTTCTAGTTTAAGAGGAAGTCTTTATACCCAATAGATAAAACCTAGCTTAAGTATGTAATTTAGATTGGAAACGCTTTTGTGGCCGCATGGTCTAGGGTGTCACTCTTGAAATAGACAAGACTGCTGATGAGTGATGACGGAGAGGTAGAGTTTGAATCTTGGTCGGGTGTACTGAGGATGGTTTTTTCCTAAATGGTTTTACACTCTTACACCATAAAATTGAGGGAACACTTCCTCTAAATTCAGATTTCCTCGTCCCTAACACACTATATTCTTTAAATTTAAAAATAACAGGGGGACACGGGGATTGACCTAGGGACCTTTGGTTTAGTACGCCAATGCGCCTAACACTGAACTATCCAGGAGTCGTGCCGTGCTCGAGGCCATTCATTCTTCACTCATATTTTAAGGCAGAGTCTGTGATGGACGTGTGGAAATCGTCAGCTGCATATGAGGAATCAATTAAGATCACGAGCTATCAGATAACGCAGCCACCTTTGAATCGGGAGGGCATTATTCTGCCGATAGTACAATGAAACTGTACAAATGCGCATATAATTTTAAAGAATGTTATATTTAGATACGGCCTTACACATAATTAACAAATATATTAGCTTATCTATTTAATACATCATCATATGGCCACAAGGAAAGTTAAAAACTTACACACTTTGGTGCGTTTAACGGGTACCTACCCTCAATAGGAGTCATGTGGACTAAACGTCAAATTCGCACGAACTGGTTTCCAGTGACGGGAAGACGCAGGCTCGAATCCCGGCCAGTGTCAGGATAGTTTTCCCTAAATTGTTTCACAGTATACCTGGCTATACTATTTGCGTGGTTTAACTATGATATAACTGATAGGTTGTAGAACGTGGTGTGAAAATATACCCATAAAAAAGCGAATCTTCTATGCAAAAAAATGTGTCAGCATATAGCTTACAAGCAAACTAGATCTATTTTAGTAAACAGACAGTCCTAGTTCAGTGTTCACAAATGAAGGGAAAGGGGGAAGTCCAACTTTAACTCAAATTGAGGTAGTGCTTCAATCTGTTAGACAATCATTATACCTTTCTAATGTGCTTTAGATTGTGGTTAGAAGAAGTCTCTGTCATATTTAGATTATTTCTAATAATGTTCATGTTTATTTGGTAAGGAGTAATTATAATCGATAGTAAGGTTATATATTCTTGTTTATTATTTTTATTCCTTTCTCCTTATGTTATATATGTTTTAGTTTTTATTCTATGACGATGACATGTTTCGGTAATTTTTCATCATCTTCAAGTCTTATTTGCATTAAAGATGATTGATTCTACTTTATACTAATTGGAAAGTTTGTGAAATTTTACAGTTTAATATGTAATTCCATCTAAAACCGTAAAATTTCAAATAAATTTCACAAACTTTACAGTAGTATGAAGTGAAATCAATCATCTTTAATGCAAATAAGACTTGAAGATGATGAAAAATCACCGAAACATGTCATCGTCATAGAAGAAAAACTAAGACATATATAAAATAAGAAGGGAATAAAAATAATAAACAAGAAGATAAGACCTTACTATCAATATTTAAATTAATTTAAAAAAAGTATTTGATGGAGTCCTTATGGGATTTGAGATATAAAAGTTGCTATCCTGGAATATATGTGTAATGTGACTTTCCTCCTCCTCCCTGTGTATAATTCAAATTAAATAGAGTGAAAATCATATAAATACATAGTATAGCCCCATCCATTCCAGCCAGAATCGAGCTAAGGTCCCCTAGATTTGTAGTTGACCTTTCTGACCACTATGCCACGAAGACGGACCACAGGTAACTTAGATTGATAATTCTGGTCAAACGAAGCGTCGTAGACTATTATAGGATTTTTTATACGTTCTTCGTTGGAAGAAATAGGATTTGATATGATCAGAAATATTTTTTTACTAGTTTGTGCATAATTATATTTTAAAAACAACAAATAAATGTTTTAAAATAAAACTAAAATCATTCTTAATCATTTCTAAATAAAGAAAAGATCCAAATCAATGGTTTTTATGTGTTTTTTTTTCTCTAAACACCACGTCTTACTACCCCTTCTGTACTAATTACGTTGATGGTTTTAGGGATTAGTAAGTAAGGTAATATTTAGAGGAAGTGTACCTGCGATTGCGTGGAGGGAGAGTAGAAAACAATTTTTGAAAAACCACCCTCAGTACACCCGACCGAAATTTGAACCTTGATCTCCCCATCATCGGCAGTCTAGTATACTGTGAGAGTAGCGCGTTAAATCATGCGGCCACCAAAGCGGGTTTGTTTAACGTTGTGTCTGATAGCAGTTAAATCGCGTTTAAGTGTATAATTTATCTGGCCAGCCAAGTGTAAGGCACGCTCTTGATATACAACACAATTTTTTTTATAGTTTTACTAGGCGAAGTAGTGTTCGGACGGTATAGGGCGACATAGGGCACCTCTTTTTAGTTTAAGATTCCTACTTTATGCCAATTCCGGTGAAATTTCTCTAAACAACCTCATTTAGTGTAACTATTCGTGAGTGGGTAGTAAGAAGTGGCTCACAAAAATAATTAGTATGCGTAACGTGTAAATATGCTGCTAGCCCTGACGTGGTACAAAGAGAAAAAATTCTATTCACCGGCGTAATTGTATTACTGTATATATAAACAAAATGAAAATAAATAAAAAAACTACTTAGCTTCCTATAATAATTATAATGACAGGCAGCATCGCAGAAAAAGGTTACCATATATTTATTTTTTTCATACAGAGGGTATAATCAATTTTAAGTTTCACGAGCGACAGTTGGAAGCTCTGGAATTGCGATAAGATATTAGCAGGTAGGTTTTTATGTCGTCTAGTTCTGGATGAGTAGTTAGTGTAAAAGTGTGACTGTTGGCAGCGAAGGACTCATGGTAAAAGGTTCTAAGGTATCTTCTTTTTTTCTTTTTTTATTACCTCTCTTGATTAATGTTTTACTTCCCCGCCACACAAACAAAAGAGCTGCGTCTCTCTTGCGGGGTACAGTCGAATAAGCAAGTGTGTAAACACATAATTAGTATTCAATGTGCAGGTGTAAGCTTATAAATTGAAGTGATACGTTGATTACATTTTGTTTGATGTTGGTTGAGTTCATTTTAGTTTTAAGCCATTGGTTAAAATTGGTATGTGATTATAATTAAATAATTATGTAATCGATTTATTTAATATGATCTCATTCCACAGTCCAAACGTTACATTTATTTAAAGTAAAGCATATATTTACATAGGGCATGCCAATATCGGTCAACTGTTTTAGTGGTTTTCATGAACAATTGATTTCAATCCTAGTGTCAGTTTAAATTACAATTGCTATAAGAAAGTATTTTCAGTGAACATTCTCATTAATTCTCCTCAAATTGTCTAAGTTATTTTGCTGATTATATTATATATAATAGTATTAATAACGACTTTTTTATCAATGCTTTCAAAGCTATAAAATAATACCACTAATAAAGTCAAATTGAATCAATGTTAACCATAAACAATATTTGTGTTTTTTCTAAAAGTCCCTTTCTACCAGAATTCTTGTATAGCTAGAAATACGTATGATTACTTATTATTATTATTATTATTATTATTATTAGCACATCGTCTTACTACCCATTCGGGTTATACGCACTTACGCTAATGTGTAACGGTAGGGTGATTGTGAAATGAAATTGAGGACCTACAGTTTAACGTGGAATCCGAACCACGGTGGAAGCCTGGCATTCCTCACATACTACTTGATATTAAAATTATGATGATATAAATTAGTGTCCCAGGGTTGGCTCATACCCTACATTCTCTCTTAGGAGACCAGATTCGAAACCAACAGCTAGAACCATGGGTGGAACATGCATTTTTAGATACGAATTAAGTGATTCTTAAAAGCGCCCCCTTCTTGAAGGGAAACATCATTACACTGCAGTATTTCTTAAGGAAATGGCTCTTCTGAGTCTTAAAAACTTCTAAAATAAACAATCCCCCAATGTCTTAAAATGTTCTGTTTGGACGCTATTGAAAGGTAACCTTATTTGTTTGAAGGAGGCTATAGCTAAGTCCCTATTTACATTAATTTCACAACTGCGACATTTTTGTGCAAAGCGTCGTTGAATATGAATTCATTTCACTTTTTCACTATTTAAAAAAAATATCTTAGAACAAAGTAAAGCTACATGGTGATATCTTTTACCTCAATTTTGTCATAAGCCATATTTACAAAAATAAAAATCATTTACTAAATAATGCTTAATTTTTGTGCACCTTTAACCCATCTCGGCCCTTCACTAGCCAGCCCCCTTGAATAATTTGGCATATATTAGGTAAGATTGTGTACATAGAATACCGAGCTTCCTATTGAGTGACTAAATTATTGTAGTCTAACACAAGTCTAGAGAGTTCTAGATTCTAGGTAAAGCTGATGAAGATATTTATTATAAACGGGGGACGCGTATGTGTGTTAATTTAAAGGTCTACGCGGGGAAATCGACACTGTGATCTATCTTTATACTTAAGTGGTGAAAAAGACTATCTAGAACATTGTTTACCAAACTTTGGCCGGTTGGAACCATGCCTTAACCAAAGTACCCCTTTCAATTATTAAATTTAAAAAAATTAAACAAATATCTGTCATATTAATATTATATTAATAAGTATAAGCAGAAGTACTCCATGGTGTGAGCCCTCATACCGACAGAGCGGCTGCCACCGTAAGTCATGATAGTGCCAACATTTGCGGATATAGGGTGTCATGTGGTCAGGACAACGAGCTCTCTGGCTATTAATCTCAGTTTTCTAAACTAGAGCTGCTACTTCTTTATTCAAGTAGATACTAAGTTGTCCTCACGAGGCTGAGTTTGACCGTGATTCTGACTCACTGCTGCACACATAAATTTTGAAAGTGCCAGTGATCGAACCCGGAACCTTTAGGTCTGTAGCTATGAACTTTGACCACTAGCTCACAGAGGATTTGCTTCAAATAAACGAAAAATATCCCTTAATTTTATTGCTTCCGACCCGGTTTTTAATTAGTAAAAAGTTAATCAAAAATTAATCAAAATTGTAAAATTCCTGCTTCAAGGTTCTCATGTTCGTGCTCATGGGCTACTAATATTAAACTTTCAACCTTCGTCGCGCAGTATATATCACACAATGCTCATGAGAGACTGACAAATTCTTTATTTTATTAATATAGATAGAAGATAAACGTTAATTCCAAACTTTAATGAAGCTAAGCAAAGCCGTGACAAAGGGGAGAAAAGGCATGTGTAAGTCCATGACACCACGTCAAGAATTGCGTTTAAATTGTTTAACGGTCCTAGAGCCGGTTGTACAAACCTCATATTGATTCTCCAATCACCGGATTTCCAATCAGCTTGTTCCTGGATCAATAAAAGTGGGTTGCAACAAAGATAATTAGGGATCAAAATCTACGATCACCTGAACATAGATTTAATCAAATATAATCAAGTAAAACTAATATGGTAACACTGTAAAATGAGTTGTATTTGGAAAAACTGATTGTGAAATGACCTAAATTTAAAAATGAGGTCGGACATGATACATAAACTTTATTTCACTGGTAGCTTAGGCTGCCTGGTATTAATTTATATATACATTTCAATAAATTGCACTTTCAAGCACTCTCTTTGAGGAAAATGTTTATTTTTAATAATTAGGTATTAATATTATTAAATAATATACACAATAAAATTTACTCAGTATAAATCTCTTCTCAAATTTTGTTTTTATATGATTAAAGAAAAATGTGTTTATTTTCTGTTTTTGTTTTGGATCTCGACCATTCTCTATAACTTCATTGTATTGTTGAATAACTTCATCTGAAGAGGCCATAATTTACACTATCATCCTTAAACATAAATTACCAATACCACCCTCAGTATACCCAAACGGGATTCGAATCCCGATCTCCCTGTCATCAGCAGTTTAGTCTATTGCGAGAGTGACGCCATAGACCATGTGGCTACCGAAGTGGGTGAGTGATTTATCCAGGCTTGAGTTCATCAAAGCCGTCGATACTGGACTACGCTGATTCTATTTAAAAATAAATCTTCATTTAAGGTTCCCGAAAAAAATTATATCGCAGATCACTTAACAGAGTTTCCCAAACTGTGGTACGCGTACCCCAAGAGGTATTCGAAAGAATCAGGGACTACGCATCATACCACTGAGCTATATTAATAATAAAATATACTTAGATGAAAGTAAGACTGATAAACAAATTTACGCAAAATTTTCACGTGAAAACATGGACTTTTGTAAGCCTTTCTTTCTCTCCCTGTCACAGCTTTGTTTAATTTGTCAGTAAAATTATTTTAAAACTTGGAACGACCGTTTGTACATAACAATAAAACAGGTATTTGTTTATTTATTTTTCAATAAAAAAGGAACAGTTGGTAGGAGTAGGATACTTTGATTAAGCCATGAACTCACAAATGGTAAGCGACTGACGAAAGTCCGGGAAAACACTGCTTTAGGTGTCTTTGGGGGTTATTGAGAAATGTTCGACTTTATCAAAATTACCTATCTCAGAAACAACGGAACGGATTGAAAATGTTAAGTTTGGATTGAAACTTTAGGCCAATCTCATCCTGTGGCAAAAGTTGTTGTGGACCGCTTCACGGGAGGGTAACCGAAACCTCTCTGTGATTATGTTGTTCCAGCCGCGCGCGTGCTTGAACATCTATTTGGAGGGGAGTGTACGTTCGCGGAGGCTAGCGTTGTTGTATAACCCGGCACGCTGACTGTACCGCGTGAGATGCCTCACTTTAGCTTTTACCTGGCTTGGAGCATACAGTGTCTTATATTCCAACTCACACCATGCCATAACAGGTCATCAATCTGCCTCATTTCATGCCATCAGGTATGGTTGGTCTTGTGGTATAGTATTCCTTATATTCCAATTCACCCCATGTCATAACAGGTCATCAATATACCTCATTCCGTGCCATCAGGTATGTTTGGTCTTGTATAGTACTCCTTGTATTCCAACTCACACCATGTCATAACAGGTCATCAATATACCTCATTCCGTGCCATCAGGTATGTTTGGTCTTGTATAGTATTCCTTGTATTCCAACTCACACCATGTCATAACAGGTCATCCATATACCTCATTCCATGCCATCAGGTATGGTTGGACTTGTATAGTATTCCTTATATTCCGACTCACACCATGCCATAACAGGTCATCAATCTGCCTCATTCCGTGACATCAGGTATGGTTGGTCTTGTGGTATAGTATTCCTTATATTCCAACTCACACCATGTCATAACAGGTCATCAATCTGCCTCATTCCGTACCATCAGGTATGGTTGGTCTTGTGGTATAGTATTCCTTATATTCCAACTCACACCATGTCATAACAGGTCATCAATATACCTCATTCCGTGCCATCAGGTATTGTTGGACTCGGTGTATAGTATTCCTTATATTCCAACTCACACCATGTCATAACAGGTCATCAATCTGCCTCATTCCGTGCCATCAGGTATTGTTGGACTCGGTGTATAGTATTCCTTATATTCCAACTCACACCATGTCATAACAGGTCATCAATCTGCCTCATTCCGTGCCATCAGGTATTGTTGGACTCGGTGTATAGTATTCCTTATATTCCAACTCACACCATGTCATAACAGGTCATCAATCTGCCTCATTCCGTGCCATCAGGTATTGTTGGACTCGGTGTATAGTATTCCTTATATTCCAACTCACACCATGTCATAACAGGTCATCAATCTGCCTCATTCCGTGCCATCAGGTATTGTTGGACTCGGTGTATAGTATTCCTTATATTCCAACTCACACCATGTCATAACAGGTCATCAATCTGCCTCATTCCGTGCCATCAGGTATTGTTGGACTCGGTGTATAGTATTTCTTATATTCCAACTCACACCATGTCATAACAGGTCATCAATATACCTCATTCCGTGCCATCAGGTATGGTTGGTCTTGTATAGTATTCCTTGTATTCCAACTCACACCATGTCATAACAGGTCATCAATATACCTCATTCCGTGCCATCAGGTATGGTTGGTTTTGGGGTATGTATTCCTTATATACCAACTCTTGAAACGGCTCGAACTAAGATCTCCCAGGAAGAGTTGATCAATTTTGGTTTCACCTAACTCTGTAGCTACTAAACTATATTTAATTCATCACAGAATAAAATCCTCTTTAATTATGTTCCATTAATTTAATTTTAACTATATAACTTCACTTTTACTACCTTAGGAATTCAAGAAATTTACCATTTATAAATTAGTTAATCCTTTCACCTTCTCCCTTCTGGTGTTAGAGTTCGCTGTTTATTGTTTGCTGTGGAGTAACGCTAGTATAAGTTAAGTTAGTTTATAATACATGCCTGTGTAGGCTATATAGATCGCGTGTTAATTACACAAATTTCTTTGAGCACACGAACTAAGGCGTCAGTCTTGTACTGTCTTGTTCACCAGTGACGTTGAGGTTGAGTTTGAACCAACAGAGGGTAATGAGGTAGTGTTTCCTAAATGGTTTCCTACTCTCTCCCCACGCAAATGCTGGTATATTCCCTCTAAATTATTCCTCAATTAACTCAGTTGAACAGTATAAATAAGATAATAGCCCGGATGGGTAACAAGACCTTGAAGCACGTTTCACATACTTATTCAAATTATTAGCCTCTCTTTGCCTGACTGCCTCAAGACTGAGAACCACTGTGAAGGAACTTTTGGGTGAGATATTTCTCTTTTCTTTGGTTGTATCCTACCATAACATACCATCCATCCATCTTCCTTAATGCTGTAACTCTTTAATAGAATACTATATATCCATAGAGAAGCATCGACTGCATGGATAAAGTGACTAGATAAAATAGATGTTGGTTTAAATCTATAGGTGGTGAGTAAAATAATTGAGCATTTTGTGTGTAGTTTCATCCTTGTAGGCCTACTCTGAAAGTACAATTTCTTGGAGCTAGGAAAGGGCGCGTCCTTGTGGTCTCCTGTTCTTGGATGAGTTTGTTTGTAAATCTTATGCTGATAGTTATAACCAATGTTCAAAATGTGCTCATTCGTTCTCAATATTTCTTCTTATTAATTAATTTAAACGACTCACCTTAGTTTAAATATAATTTGTTAAATTTAAATTAAATTTGTATTTTTTTCATCTCTAAATATGAATACTTTCTTAAATTTATCAGAAATAATTATTTGTAAGTTTAGTTTTGTAATACATAAATATTAAGAATTATATGTATACTTACATTTACATTTTACAGTAATAACCTCTTCAACTTTTTTAATTGTTTCATTTAAAATAACTCATTGGGGAAGTATATTATTATGATTATATTACGTGTATTTTCAGAACAATGTTATATTTTTACTCAATTTATAAACAAACTTAAGGGGGGAGTGTATGAAACGCAAGAAAAGGTGGGTTTTTTTAAAAGTTTTTATAGCAAAACTTTTTTCGGCCAAAATAAATTAAATATTACTCTGGTATAATCAAAGAGCTTAATTTTCTTCGCATGATGACATCAACAGTTCTATAATATCTGACACGAGCATAGCGGCATAAGATGAAAAAATGTTTTAAATGAAGAACAAATTTGTCATTAAATTCCAGGACACTCTTGACAGATATTCAAGAAATGTTGATATCACCATGTGAAGAAACTTAAAACTCTTGGTTTCTACTGGAAAAGTTTTTATTTTATTTTGACTAAAGCTTTTTTGATATACAAACTGCAAAAATACTGCCCTTATCACATGTTCCCTACATCCCCACCTTAAATCTAAAGCATATACGTAAACATACATAAATGTAACTCAAGGAAAGAGAGAAGCCTGGTTTCCAACAATTTGAGTTTTCTGTAAATCAATTATTTATGTTTGTGAAAATGGGACTGGACTTATTTAATTTAGTTTTTATATTTGTAAAAACCAAACAAAAAGTGTATACAGTTTTAAAACCTCTACTTAATCTAAATGAAACACCACATAGCGAAAATTATTATGTAATTTGAATTTGACGGTGTATTAACAATAAAGTTTGAGAAGGTGACCATTTATTTCGTCCAGAGACTGCTCGTCGAGTTTAATTTAAAGCGCGCATTACTAATGCGAGTTTCATTAAGAATTTTTGTTCGAGCTCATTTTCCCATCCTCCTTTGTCCTGCATGCGGTTTTTGTCTTCTTTCTTCTCACCTTTTGTTGATGTGGTTGTTGTTATTTCATACTTCCATGACGGTAGCATAAAAAAAAAAGAACCCTGTCTTTTATTACGAGCAAGTTCACTGCCTCCTTCAAGCTGTTGAATCTCCCATCTTGTTTTAAACTAAGCAACTCACCCTTTAAAAAAACCCAACTCATTTCATAGAAATAGGCTGAAATGGAAGGACGACTAATGGAATGAAAAGGTTCTGTGTGAGTGTCAGCTCATAGATTTTGAACTAGTCTTAAGAATTTAAAACAAATATGATACACACTTTGGTCCCCAAGAGGTACTCAGAAATTAATATTTATAAAGATATAAAAAGGTATACCTATAATTTTGACAAAAATTGGTAGAATATATAGATTCTGATCAAACTTGATACATAATCCCTCCTTCCTTCATAATTATTTATTATTGTATTTTCGTTCATACGGGTCATTATTTTTATGTCAGAAAGGGAGGATGGAATCAAATTCCCAAAAAATTACTATATCTTTCTTTTCTGAAACTAAAAATCTAATATAAAACATTTAGCGTCTATAACAGAGGTATTAAACTCAAATTAATGGAGGTACCAGATTCACAAACTAGGGGCGTGTTGCGGGCCACAATCTACAGAAATCTGTTTGTTTAATTATATTCTATACTTTTGTTTTCACACCACGTCTTACCACCCATCCATACCTTGCACACTTTAATCATGCTATTGGGTGAGGTATGAGGTATATATAATTGAGAGAAAATGTAACAGCATTTGAATTACTAAACGAGGGAAACATTCTAAGATTCAAACCCTGACCTTCCCTACATTGGCAAACTAGACAAGAAGAGCCTAACGTTTAATCTGCGTGCCCCCTATTGCAGGTCTATACACGCTATTTGATTTTTTGTGTTAGCAATCATTGATGTAGGCTATACTCAAAATTATATATTTATCCATATTTGTATGTAGTTAACCGACATACTCGAAAAAGTATTTATTGAATTAAGCAAATAAAAATTCCTCTAATCAAGTATTTAAAGTGAAGTGAGAAAGTATCATTGTTTTAAATAGTACTAATTTTTTTACTATTCAAAATTATGTACACACTAAAATTATGCGACAGTTTTTTGTATACTTAGATGACTTTAGAGCATATAATAATATAAAAAGTGTCGCATACAATCGGGATGGTCAGATATGTATCTATCACGTACTGAATGTGGCCCGCGGGCCGTGAGTATGCGAACCCTAGTCTATAACAAAATAGTGGAATACAAAAACTGCTTCATGTCTACTTTTTTCCCCGTGTGTGTTTTTAGCTAATTCAGGATTTATTTTTGGTGATGGTCATCAGACATCCCCCCCCACCCCTCCTTTTCAGGTTTCCCTGTTTCTAGTTTTACACTTCTTTATTGATTAGATGTTTGGTAACAGGGAACAAATAAAGAAACAAACAAAGAAACAAACATACTTTAACGTTTCTCTCCATTCCACATATATTTATATTGGGCCTATATTTCCATATACATTTTCTACCGTTTCCGTGAAAAATTCGGCACATATTAACGTCTTCTTAAACGTTTATATTTTCTATTTATCAGATATGTCCATTTGTAAGAAAATTGGGGTATAGCACGTCAAACTAACCACATAGGTATTGTTTTGTAAGCCCTTCTTACAAAAGTTCGCGCCTAAAGGTCAAACTCTCGGTTCGTTTCAACTGTTTCAGGAGCTTGCTTTGTCTAATCCGCCTGAATAATAGTGAGGAGGTTTCGGAGGCAGTGTGGCGATGCATAGGGGTCTATAACGCATGCGTGAAATTAAAACATTAGACTGGCGGCATTTCTTTTCGCCTTACGGTCACAGCTAATCGCCTGGGACGGCATCACCGCGCGTAAGCAAGCTTCAAACAGAATATACTTTTATTTTATTTTTTTGAAAAGATTTACGTCCTACTTTCATTGCCATGTCCGGAAAGAGAAAAATGTACAAACCTTTGGGAGTTTATAATAGACGAACAGTTTGGGAATGTGCTATAATCTCAGTTCTCATACAAAAACAGAGCTGTCGATATACAAGGTTTAACAGGCAATCTTGTATAAAATAATATAGTTTACTTATAAAAGCGCCATCATATAAAATATAATATTTCACTTGAAAAGCATTTGAAAATAGAAGATTTTGATCACTGTACCTCTTAAATAGCTTGACCTATTGGTTTCTCTAATAATCTTCACCCTTGTTTCAAGAATTCTTATTGGCACACATCTAACATGTTTCAATAGAGTTTAATGAATATATATTTTTCATTCTTTAGTAAGTGCTGGAGCAATATCAAAATATGCAAACGTGTTTTTTAACCTTATACAGGACCTTAGAGTTTACAAATGATAATAAAGTGTAAATATGAATAGCTACAATAGAAATGTTTAACACGGAGGTGAAATCTTGTGATCACGTGTCCTTTGACAATGGCATGACGGATTCTAGCCAATTTATTCCGAACACCACAAGTGCTGATGGTGTGCTTGATCCAAACGTCAGACCTGATAGAAATTATCTAGTTATACTAGTAATAATGTTGAGAATTCCACCTCCCTACAAAGGAATCAAAATCTACGAAATATGGGCTGTGTGGTTTCAGCAATTAGTCCAAGGGGGTGGACTCAGTCTTAACCTCCGTGGGAGTATTATGATGTCTGATGACTCTTGTAGTTGACTGCTTCACGGCTACTCTTACTTTAGAGGGGTGCTGTTTTAAAATTGTTTGCCCTGGTAGGACTGACAACTGTCCTGGTGTTAGATAAAGATCAGTCTTATTGGAATATGAGACTATCGGGGGGCTTAAATCTTCGACTCCTTTCGCTGGTATAGTTCTCCTGTCTTTTGTGTCATCGATCTGAAAATACACGGGCATATATAATTATTAATAATAATAATTAATAAGCCTATTCAACCAAATTTATTAGTAAGGTGTTAGTCTTATTGACTGGCCTATTTATCTGAGAGTTCGAGAATTCTCATTTGATTCACTATGTAGAGTTTCAAGTTGAGATCCAACAACAAAAATTAATGTATTGAAGTTTAGGTATTCATAAACGCTAATAGCTCAATCATGTTACGTGCAAGAGGAAAACTCACAAATATTCGTCATCAATTTATTACACACTCTATTATTTTGTTGTTTTTCTCGTAATAAATCTCAAATAACTACTATTTAAATATATAATTTAAGAATTTATTTATTTTACGCTAAACATTGGTTACGCAGACTAAATGCCAGGGTCATTTGGTATGATTTGTTGACTACGGGGAGGTTAGGGCTCAACCCGGCTGGGTACGTTGAAGGGGGTTTTCACCAAAAGGTTTTTTACTCTCCCACATTACAAATGCGGATATACTGCCCGGATGTGTAGTAAGGCGCAAATAAAAAAAAGTAGCTTACTGGTAGTTAAAACAATGTGTGATAAAACATGTGTACATTTTTAAAATTATATTTCGCCGTGGATAATAAACGTATATGGTCCGACACCTTAGCCCAGTCGGTAGCATGTCTGCCCACTGAGTTAAAGGTGTCGGGTTCGATTCTTGGCATGGCAGAAAATTTATCATTGATGAAATATGGGTTTACCGTTTCACCTTGATAAATGAATGGCTGGGGGCTGAATGTTGTTTCTGTCCTAGTCTTATGATAGATCGATTATAAGTCATATGAAGCTACGACAGGTCTAGCCAGCCGGTAGTGGAAAATATATGACTTGAATAAAAAACTGACCCAGGTCATAGGCTGGAAACAGTTATGTATGTAGCTATAATAAGCGTATATGTTAGTTGAAAAGGTAGCAGAATTACCTGTCTTGGTTTCACTGTGTTGTAGTTAATAAGATAGCATCAAAAGCTTTTCAGTTAAGGTAGGCTTACTTTCAAGTAAACAAAGTGTAAATCTAATATTTAAATCAACAAGATAAGGATCAACAACATTTGCGAATTTCTGATTTTTTTTGTCACTGACTCTTACGCTATATTCTAGATTTTAATTTAATTCCCTTTAATAACTGAGAAGAGCATTATTTTAATCCATAAATTCTGCATAAAAGATATAACTTATTTTTAAACTCGCCTGTACCATCCGAAATGTGCTTGTCTGCGCGGAACTTCTTGGGGCCATGTGAAGCACATCCAGAGTCGTGTGGCCTTTAGACTCTGGAATCTTCTCTAAACGCTCATTGCAGTCACAGCATACACTGGTGGTGTTGAAGGGATATCGATGCTCGCTTTGCAACTGGCGTGACTCGGTGTGTTGGGACGATTCTTCTTTCTGATAGGACTCGTACCCGTCCAGATGACGCCGTCTCTTAAACGGCCGCGGCTCTGGCAAGATATTTGTAGGAGAGTCTGGAGCTTCTACTGATGACTTTTGATTTGCAAATAAGAACGCGTGTCCAGAAGGACAGCTGTGTGGTGGCACGCAGACGTTATATGACCTTGGAGTTGTTTGTTGGAGAGCTGCGCAGGTCATGGGCATTTCATGTGCCACCAGCGGTTGCTGCGGATGGTGTTGCGCCAAACTCTGCACTTGTAAAGGACACCCACATATATGTAGGATTGGTGATCTCCCAGAAGCTTGGGTTGGAGAGGGTTGCATGTGATTTTGAGCGCGTGCAGGTCGATCACATGCCTGGCACTGTGTGGGTTGTCCACATGCATGAACTTGCGCGGGTTGTCCACATTTCTGAACTTGCACGGGCTGTTCCCGTTCCTTTAACTTTTGGGGCTGCACGCAAACTTTCACCTGTTGAGGACAGCTGCATACGTTCAATTTTGTTGACGGCACACAACCTTGAACTGGGGGAGACGTCTCGAAATCTTGTACTTGTGTTGGTGGTTTACATTCTTGAATTTGTGATGATCGTCCACATTCTCTCTCTTTGGGGGACTTCCCAAACTCTGGAACTTGTAAAGGACATTGAATACATGTAACTGGAGATAGAGCAGGAATAAAGGTGTTCTGTCTGGGGCAGCAGCAGTAAGTTAGGGGAACGGCGCAAGTTTTGTTGGAATTCACTGCCATTATTGATGGCTGAAACATTGAGCAGGGAATTTTTGACTGTCCACAACAAAATTCACTAAATGTGGCGTCTTTGAGAGCAGCCTTTTTTTCAAAGTCCCTTGACATGAGGGTAATATCCAGCTGGACAGGAAATAATATACCATCTGGTGTAATTAGGGCTGTGCTCAAATCCACTTGTCCAGAGTAAGGGTCAACGGGCATGCGCAATGTTCCTTGTCCACTGTAATTTCTGCCTTGCCCGTTGATGTTTCTTTCTTGCTTGTTTAAGCGTTCATCTTGCCTAATGAATATTTCATCCTGCCTCCCGACGTTTCCATAGGGTCTGAAAACGTTTTCATCGTACCTGCTAAAGTTTCCATTTGGCCTGCCAAAGTTTCCATATTGTCTGCCAACGTTTCCATATTGCCTGCCAACGTTTTCATCCTGCCTGCGGAAGTTTTCATCTTGCCAGCTGACATTTTCATCGAACCTACTGACGCTTCCATATTGCCTGTTACTACTGAGGAATCTACCTTGCTGTTCTTGCCTTTTATCCTTATTTCGATTGTGTCTGCGATTGCAAAGCCATCCCATAGTTTTTGGAGTGTGGCTTTTTGCTGCCAGTGATCATTACAACAAATGGGACGCCTTTTAGATAACAACACGTGTGAATCACGAAAGAAAGTATTCATAGGGGGTTGAAAATAAAAATGGGGGGTGGATGGATTCCATGACTATGGCGTGTCTTAGATTTTCTTATGAAACGTTAGCTTTTACATAGCTATAAAATTAAATTATACATAAACTATCCTATTGCTATGGAAATAAATTCTAAAACAATTAATTTTTTATGAAGTAACAATTCACTTTAACAAGTATTCACTAGGAAATTAGGGATGTTTTTTTCTTAGACATCTTTTAATTTATAAGAGCAATACAGTGTTTCCAGACTAATTTTGTTGCATTAATTCTGATAGTTACTAATATTTTCAGTTGAAGGGCATACAGCAATTTGCCATGTAATTTTTCCACATAAAATTGCACTATAAACATAAGCAGTTAAAATATGTATTCAAGGGTAATCGGTACCTCATACAAGTAATTATCAGTTTAACACCCTATTCTAACCTAGAAAGGTTGGGATTAAAATTGAACTGGCTGGACTAAGTATTTGTATCTTAAAATATTACTAACTCTTAGTCGTTATACGAATGCTAACGCATTTTTGTATCATTTACCATTATCAGTTTGAATAATTAAGTTAAGCAACTAAGATAACTTATATAAAATTGGTTTTGACATTATAATTTTTTTTTTAAATACTTGAAGAAAAATTTATTCTTATCATACATACCTGGGGCTTAACCCTGATTTTATGAACCGATGATGTTTTGTTGCTTATTTTTTTACTTTCTCGTGTTTTATCTAACCCTAACCCTTCAATTAAGGTAGTTGACTGATGAGTGTTTTTTTTAGTTCAATTTTTTTTTTCTAATATGACTCTAATGATTTTGTTTAAAATGCATCTGGGATTTTTTTGACATTACAAATAGCCCTATATAACTGGTTTTTGGGCAAAAATTTGTTAAAGGTTAGTTTACTAATGATTGGTTTTTCAAAAACTTAAAATATTTTACAAATCACTCTAACGATTTGGTTCCAAACGGGTATCTTGATAGTTTTTGACATAATAATTAACAATGTTTACTCGTTTTATGGGTAGTTTATTGACGACTGTTTTTTTTAAATTTGGAACATTTTTTAAATGGCTCCAACTATATTTTTGAAAATTTCTTCGAAGATATTATATACAACTTGATAAAGTTTGTGCAATTAGGTGGTATCTTTTTTTTTTTTTT